>PVIA01001671.1:211368-259765 GCA_004024845.1 Tonatia bakeri | reverse complement strand
CAGCCCCTCCTCAGGCCCCTCCCCTCCCCACATATCCCTGCAAATCACTGGGCAAATAACACCTTATTTTCCTACAGCCCTCCTTCTAGCCCCGCCCTCCCCTCTACCCGTTGGCTCATCCCTCTTCGCCCCGCCCCCACCCCGACGCTCTAGCCTCCGCTCTTCTCGTTGGTTCGAGTCTCCACTGGCTGGGCGCGGAAGGCGGAACGGCTACGGGCGGGCGGTGCGGTGGACAAATTCCGGCCTTCCCCTTTCCGTTGCATTGGGGTCGCCCCTGAGGGCCTGTGCTGTCGCACCTCCGGGGCTGGGTTCCGAAGACGACGCCTTCCAGAGCGCAGGGATCAGACCGAGAGGGCCTGCGCACGTCCCGCGCCGCTCTCCCCCAGGCCCGACGCCCCCACTTGGATTCCAAGGCTCACTCCCGCCTAACACAGGCCCGCCTCTGTCTTCTCTTCTCTTTTCCCGGCCAAAATAAGTTTTTCTTCCCCACAGCTGTGTCCAGTGACCTCATAGCTACAGAAAGTTTCTGAGGAACCTATCCCAACATTCAGAAATGGGGCTCTGGAAACTGGGAGTCCTGGAGAGCCACCCTTAGCGCTCCCGGTCGCCGGCTTCTGCGTTCCTTCCTCCTCTCCAAAGTTGAGGAGCCCCTTCCGGTCTCCTCAAACTTACTACCGTCCTAGGTGCCATGGCACCCAAACCGTGGGTTGAATGGAGCATGGCCCTGTCCCACCTGGCACTGGGAGTGGTGTCTCTGCATGCAGCTTTGAGCACTGCCCAGGTGAGTACACAGGGGCTGGATAGGGGAAGATCCCATTCCCAAAACCCAAGGGCCTATCCAGTGCCTTGAATCAGGGAGGGTGGTGGGAGGTGAGTGTAGGGGTCAGGCTTCCATGGGACTCCTAAACTTTTCCCTGTTTAGAGTAAGGTCCTGTCCTCTTTTTCCCACATCTCCCCTCCCTTTGTTGACAGGCAAGTCGAGGGGCTGCTGCTGGTTTCCTGCTCCAGGCGTTGGCTGCTGCCACCATGCTGGCCTCAGGGCAGGGCACAGATGAAGACTGTCTTACTGGAGCCTGGGTGGCCACTGTCATTGGCCTGCCCCTTCTGGCCTTCGATTTTCACTGGGTGAATGGGGACCGCTCTTCTGCAAACCTGCTCTTGGGAGGAGGCATGGTGCTGGCAGTGGCTGGTGACCACCTTGGCGCCGAGGGCCGTTCTGTGGCTGGTCAGGCAGTGGTGCTCGTGGTGGCAGTAACCATTCTTATTGTGGCCGTTTTCACAACCAACACTTATGGAATGTGGGGGGGCTTGATGCTGGGTGCTGCAGGCCTCCTGAGTCGGCTAGAGCAGGACAGACTGCTGTCGATGCCGAAGGAGGACATCTGTCGCTGGGTCCTGGCGGCAGGGAGCTGGGCCTACCATCGGGCCTTGCACACACAGCGCCTGCAGTGGGAATGATGTTTGGAAACTGCAAGGCAGGTGACCCAGTTACCACTTCCCCTCCTGGAGCCTCCTTCCCTAGAGATAGATCTCCTTTTTCCACAGTGGGCTTGCTGCAGGATGACTGGTCAGGAGCAGAGTCTGGGCACTGTCCCTTCTCTGGTGGAGTATGGGACCTGCCTAGACCAGAATGAAGGGGGTGGGGTTCAGGCACATTTTGAAGCCTGATACTGGGCAGGCCATGGTTGTGGATCCAGATAGAGGCTTGGTCTCCAATAAACCTTAGGGATTAAGCAAGAATATGGGATCTGCCTGTTCTTGAGAGGGACTGAGCTTTCTGAGGTTCCCAGGTCAGCAAGTGGATTCCCTGGGCAAAGAAAAGGGATGTACTGGCAGCCTGCCCTCCTACTGGCCCCTGGACTAAGAAGACGTAATCCTGGGAGCTTCCTCTTTGGGGACATGGTGGAGTTCTGAACACACTTGCACAGCCTAGCAAGAGGCCCTCTGGGACAGTGACCTTCACGGGCTGCTGGCTGGGGTGGGAACAAGGGAGGCTTGTATCACAGCTGTTCCCGGAAACGAACATGCCCTTCCAGGGCTGACTCGCCCTCTGCCTGTCTTTCAGCCTATGCAAGGCAAATCCTGATTTTCTAAGACACTCACTTTCTTCAATGCACCCCTTTTCAGCTACCTGCCCCAGGGGTAGGAAACGAGATTGGGCCAAGCAGTGAGTTAGAGTCTGGGGCCCTGAGTGCCTCCTCGGGGAGCCGATCTGCTTGCGTACTGTGTAAGCACAGCTGGATCCACACAGGAAGGAGAGGGGTGGCCACGGAGTTTCTCGCTCCCGTCAACCCTGTGCACTCAAGCTCGAGTGTGGAGAGACAGACTCGGGCACACCCCGACGTGAGGGCCCTCGGTTGCTCTTTGCGTCCTCGGGTCCCGCGCTGTGGACCCACCGGAAGCGCGGTACCAATTCCCGGCGCCCCAGTGACGCCCTCCGCGGCTCGTCCTGGGCCCCGCCTCCTGCCTGCCCACTTTCTGCAGGGGCAGGACCTCAAGCGCCGATTGGTTCTGGCCACAGCACCGTCTAGCCCTGAGCGGGACTCCCATTGGCTCAAGAGTGTCCCGTGACCGGGGAGACCCAGGGGGGCGGTGGGGGTGGGGAAGAGCGCAGCAAAAACAAAGATGGCGGCCGCCCTGGGGTCGGTGGCCGCGGCTGCTGCAGGGTGGCGCGCGGGCCAGACTCCCTGAGGCAGCGACACAGGGAGTGGGGTTGCGGGGTCGCGGCGGCGGCGAGGGGGCAGCGGCAGCGGCAGCGCGCGGCGCCTCTAACTCTAGCCGCGGGAGCGCGCCCGCACCCGCCCGCCGGGCCGGCCGGCAGCGATGTCCGGCGCAGAAGAGGCCGGCGGAGGCGGTCCGGCTACAGGGTCTGCCGGCGCCGTGCCCGCTGGGGCCGGGCCCGGGGCGGCCGCGGGGCCGGCGGCGGCGGCGGCGCTGGGCGAAGCGGCAGGGCCTGGGCTCCCGGACGAGGCGGGCCTGGCCGGCGCCCGGCAGCTACAGGAGGCAGCCGGCGACCCCGACGCACCGCCCAAGAAGCGGCTGCGGGCGGCCGAGGCAGCCGAGGCGGCGGCGGGCAGCGGGAAGCTGGAGGAGCGGCTCTACTCGGTTCTGTGCTGCACCGTCTGCCTGGACTTGCCCAAGGCCTCCGTGTACCAGGTAGGGCCGCCGGCCCGATTCGGCCGGCGCCCCGGGCACCGCGTCTCCTTGGAGGCCAGGCCCGAGCCCCGGGGCCCAGCGGTCGGGATTCCGACCTCTCTTCGGAAGCTCCTCATTCTTCTCCTCTCAGGATTTTGTTTCGTGCTCCGAACCCCCTTCTGACTTGTTCCTACTCCCCTTATTTCACGACCTGAATCTGCTATTTCCTACCTAGATGCTGCTTGTTATTTCAGCTCCCCGTTTGCCCCTTCTGCACTGCCCGGCCCACCCTCCCAAGCTGACACCAGAGAAAGCTGGTGACAGATGCCCACGCCCCTCCCCCACTTCAGAGCTTGCTTCCCGCATTCTTGAGCTACCTCTTCACTCAAGGGCTCCTCTGTTCTTCTGGCTGCCACCCGGTACGCACCAAACCTGTCCTCAGGCTCTCTCTGTGTCCCTCCCTCCTCCCTCATGAGCGGAACAACCCCCTTGGTCCTCTGTTCTTTCCGGAAGAACGCTGAGAAGGGAGGGGATCGCCTCTTTTCCGTCTCTCCTCCCTTCCCCTCATTCTTGGATTGGGTTGAACCACCTGCATCAAGCCACACAGGCTGGGACCCCAGTCTGGCCCCTGCACCTTGTGGACATGCTGTGCCTCAGGGGAGGCTCCCCAGCCCAGCCTGCCGCACCCACACCAGGCCTGGCTTCCTAGGCTACCCGCACTCCAGGAGGTCTGTCCACCCCACTTTCCGCGTGGCTGTTGTCAGAGTCCTTAAGCAGTTCAGGGCCGTTCTCAAGGAGACCTGGCCCAGGTGGGTCTTAACCATGTACCGCGTAGCAGCAGGGACTACACCCTGACCCCAGAGTTGGTGTACAAGGTCCTGCCTTCTTCTGTGTCCATATGTCTCTGTACTTCAACCCCCTCACCTTTCCACTCCTTTCCTCCGAGTCCCTTTGAGGAATGAAACAGGTTTCTTGTCACTTTTCTTTGCACTACAGGTGTTGGGCTTAGCTGATAGGGCCTTGTCCACCTGCTTCTTCTCAGTCTGGAGACGATGGGCGAGAAGGTCATTTTTGTAGTAAGCCATGGGGGGCTAATCTGGGTTGCCATTTCCCCAGCATCTGGATCTCTAGGTCCTTTCTGCTGTGCTAGGAGATTGCTTGGGAGGACCGAGGCATGCCAGTGATGGGAAGAAAAGGCATTGGTGATGAAGTGGGCCCAGGTCTCCACCCGGCCTCCTGGACTTCGGGAAGCTCCTGGCCAGAGGCTGCAGGTTGGGAATGCTGCAGGCCTTCTGGCCTGGAGCCAACTGGGGGAGCATGTCTCACAATCCCTCAGCGAGGCGGTGCTCCTCTCTCTGGTCCCTTTTCTCTCGCCCAGGATCTTTTGGTCCTCCCAGGTGGAAGAACTTCCTTGGGCCTCGAGTGAGAGCCCAGGAAGCCAAGCCAGTGGGTGGAGCACCCCAGGGGAATTTGAGGGTCCCCTCATCTCTTCTCCAGTGATGGGTTGGAGCTGGACCTGGCATGACAACAGGCCACAGGGTGCTGGCTCTCCTGGTCCACTCAGCACAGAAAGCTGCAGCTCTGCCTGTGTCCAGAGATGCTGGGGACCAGGGCTCTGAGCCTGGCTGGTTCCAGCTGGCCTGCACAGTGCTAAGAGCTGAGCAGCTGTGATGCGGAGTGAAGGGGCGGGGGTGGCACTGACTGAGGCCTAGTGGGCTCTGCCTGTGGCTTCCCTGAGAACATGCTCGCAGAGCAAGGGGAGCCCACAGACGCTGGGCTCCAGCTCTAGCACTGGACCCCACGCAAGCCCCGTTCTTCCCAGGGACACGTGGGCCTGGTTGGGATGGTTTTCTTCTCGCCACAAGAGGCCTGGAGAAAGCCCCAGCATGTGGGATCAGTGGGAGAGCCCTTGGCTCTAGAGGGGCTGACGGGAGCCTTATCCTGGTTGGAACTCAGTGTGGCTGCCAGAGGATCTGCTGTGGGGGTGTGGGCTTGGAGCAGGGCTGGTGCTGAAGCTGGTGTGGGAGGGGCCTGAGACAGTGGTGGGGGAAGAAGGGAAGGTTTCTTGGTGGCTTGCTGCTGTGTGTAGGGTCCCATTTCACCCTCACAGTGAGCCTGCATGGGGATGTTGGGGGCAGGAGTCCAGACGGGCCTGGTCAGCACCCATACTGGGTTTGTTCTTGGGAGGATCTGGGTTCCACATGCTACTTTGAAATGCTGGGTCCAGAGTCATTGCTGGCCACCACCTGTGGGCCTGGACTCAGCCTCTCCCCTCTGCTGGCCTTCGCTGGGGAGCCATGTTGATGGGCCATTGGCAGTAAACTAGTTTGGGCCACATTTGCCTGACCCCCTGCAGACCCATGGCTCGGGGCGGGCAGTAGCCAGGCTGCGTTCCTGAGGGCTGTCTCAGACGGTGTCCCTTTGTGCTTCACCTGGCACTGGGGCATGGGGACAACTCTATGAGCCTCAAGTTGGCTGGGTGCTTGTTCACTCAAGAGCTTGCACTCTGGCTATCAGACCCCACCCACCGCTGTTTTCCTGGGGAAGCTTCGATGATGGCCAGAGCTCACCCTGGGCAGACATGGGTCGATCGGGTGGGGTTGTCTACCTGCTCTTGAGTCTGAGCCCTCGGCCCCAAGGGCTGGCTCTCCTGGCACATCACGCCACATGCCTGGGTCAGGAGACTAGCTCGGGCCTCAGACCGCAGACAGCAGTGAGCACATGGCGCTCTCATCGTGGCCTGCATCAGGTCAGGCCAAGGCCAGAGCAGGCACAGCAGGTGCCGGCTTTGATGTTCTCATTGTGTGGGTGTCAGGCGTGTCCTTGGGACTGGCCTGACAAGGCATGCGGCCACCTTCCAGAGTTGCAGGCAGGCGCCTGGCATGGGGGGCAGCAGGGCTGCAGGGGCTGCTCCGTGTGGCGGTGGACGATCCGAAACTCCAGTCAGCGCTCGCTCTGGCTGCAGCCCTGTGGTCACAGCCACGGAGCCCTCTGCCCTAAGAATGCTTTCTCGGGGACAAACAGCTTCGGAGGTGCCTGGAGCATGGCAGCTGAGGCCTGATCCCTGACCTCCCTCCTGGGGCTCCCCCTGCCCTTCACACAAGGCCCAGCTCATCCCCTGTCTGGTCCTGCTGAGTTCAGCTGAGGCCCTGAGCCTGGGGGTGGCGTCTGGAGGGAGGGGCCGCACAGCTCTCCCCTCCTCACCAGCTCCCAGCCAGAGAAACTCCCTGGGATCCTCTTCAAGGAAAAGCAGCCTCTGGGATGTGGCCCCAGCTGGCCCTCTGACCCTGTGCTTCCGACTCCTGGCCTTAGACCTGGGCCTGCTCCTCCATCCTCTTGCTCCTGCACCCCCTGCTGGGACTGCCCCTCCCTGCTACAGGAGACCAGGGCACTTGCACCTGTTTGTGCTGTGTGACAGTTGGGTACATCCTGCTGTACCTCCCACCCCGAAGGCCTCCTGTCTCTGCCAGAACTCAGCTCAGGTCCTAGCACAAGGAGGGGGCCCAGAAGCAGGGTTGGCTCCCTCTCTGCCCAGGCGCCGGTGGGCGTGGCACAGGACTCAGACACCAGGCGCACCTTCTCAGCAGCTGTCGGCTGCAGACTTTGTTCCAAGTGGGTCTCAGTGGACGCGCCTTGCCCGTGGCCTGGGGTCCTCCTCAGCCCCTGGGCTGCTCTCGGGCTGCAGATGGCTTGTGTTTTGAGGTGAGAGAGGTGGCAGGGAGGAGCTTTGAAGGCACACCTGCCCAGGTGTCCAAAGCCAGGACAGAGAGGGGTTTTGGGCTCTGCCTAGATGGGAAGTTGGGTGTTTGTGGTGGTTTGTCATTTGGATTAACTTGTGATCCAGGCAGCACATACGTTCGGGGTGAAGAGCCTGACTCCCTGAAAGTGACAGGTTCCCACCCGAGTCCTGACTGTCAGGGTGGCAGGGCATCAGGAGCCACCTGCTCAGCGCTGCGAACTGTGCTCGGGGTGTGGCTTCCATTGAAACAGCTGTGGGCCTCACACGCTGCACGGTCCCTCCCAGGCCCCTCGATTGAAGAGCTGGAGGACACCTTGGGCCAAGCACGTGGGGTGCCTGAGGCCCTGCTGGGCCTTCTGAGGGGGACTTGCAGCTGGGCTGAGTGACACTTGTCTGTTCGGGGCCTTTGGCTGTGGCTGCTCCCATGGGGCTGAGTGCTGAGCCTTCCTCTAGAGGGAAAGAGTGTAGTATGGCAGGGTGGGGGGGCAGCATTTCAGGCCACCATGCACCACAGGCCTGAAAGAGGGTCCAAAAGGCCTGTTGACCACGGGTGTGGTTCAGGGAAGTTGAGGGGGAGGGATTTTCTAGGACCTGCTTAAGACCCTAGTTCCAGGGTCAGGGCTCCTCCTCATGAGTTCAGATGGTCCATTTAGCGCCCCCTTGGCCCAGACAGAGGCCTTGGCCTGTGCAGCCTGTATGCAGTGAGCTGTCTGTGGCGAGGCAGAGGGGGAACTGTCCCAGTTCTGCTGCATGGCAACCATTGTAGGGGTGTGCGTTCTGCACCCACCGTGTGCTGGAGGCTGAGCCACACCGCATCTTCCACACATGACAAGACCCATCCTGTCCTGGTGCCTTTTGTGCCTGAGGACATGGAGGCCCAGAGAGGGAAGTGACCAGCCCAAGGCCATGCTGCCACTGACCTTGGGCCAGGGTCTGAACCAGTGTCTGTCCTTGGAGGGCCTGGGGCTCTGGGCTGTGGGTCCCGTCTCCTTTTCCCTTCCTACCACCAGGGGCTTCCGAGTAGGTGGTGGGAAGGCAGCCTGGCCTGGACACTGCAGGAGCTGCTTCTTGGGACACCCAGGATTCGGTGGCTTTGCTGTAGCATGTCAGGTGGGGCCCTTGGAACTTTCCTGGCTGGTACTGTCCGTCAGAGGCTTGGCCTGTGGCCAGCACTGTGAAGAGTCCTCTGGGGCCTGGCTTCTGGGGCAGGTGCAGCTCAACCCATCTGCTGCAGAGATTGGGTCTCTGCAACCCTGTAGCCTGCCCTGCCTGGAGAACTGGGGAGGCCTGGGCGAGGGGGAGCATGGTGACTGCCCTGCTGGAGTCACACTGTCTGGGCTGGGGGTTGGCTAGGCCCAGGCCAGCCACCTGGTGCCCACCAGGGAGCTTCCCCTGTGTAGCAGCTAAGTGATAGGCTGGCTGCATGTGGGTGTGGGCTGGTCCCTTGACGGGACCAGCAGCGCTCGGAGCATCTGGCTGGCCTGCCGTGCCTTGCCTCACAGCTGAGCTGTTGGGGTGAGAGAGCACTGACCCCTTGTCTTCCCCAGTGCATCTACCACATCACTTGAGCCTTCCTGGGTCTGGAGGCTCTGGGAGAAAGGGGCTGGGGCCCACCCAGGAGCTTGGGTGCTCTTGTAGCCTCCCTTCTTGGACCTAGGGGAGGCCTGCCTGGAGGGGCCCTGCTGGAAGGTGGCCAGTCACACCTGGCCACCTCGAGTGACCCCCAGAAACGCCCCAGACTCCATCCTGAGTCTCCTCCTCAGTCCCACGCCCTGACTGGGCCCCCAGAGACAGAAGAGAAGCTGGGTGTGGGCCCCACACTGTGCTGTCTGCCCTGCCGGACTGCTCTGCAAGGGATTCTGGGGCTCGAGGGGTGTGGGCCCAGGCCCCAGGGTCTCCACGTTGGTGTCCTGTTGGGCTCACTGAGCCCGGGGCTGTGGGGCTCAGCCTGAAGTTTCTCACCCTGAACAAGTGGCTAAGTGGTGTGTTGCTGCCCTCCCTGCCTCCAGAGGCTGGGGCAGTCCTCTTCCTGACGCTGTGGCTCGGCAAGGACTCCGGGCTCTGCCGGCTCAGGCCCTGCCCCCATATCCCCACTCACTGCCTCTCTGGGTCTCACTGACCCCTGGAGGGTGGGCAGGACCAACTGCCTCTCTACCCTGCTCCTCCTGCGGGAGGGCCGAGGCACCTCCTGACTGCCCCAGGGACCAGCTTGTGTCCGGAGCCAGGGCTGGCCAGGCCTGCTCCTCCAGCCTGAGCCCAGCCGACTCCCCGTCATCCTGCACGTTCCAATGCTTGGCCCGAGCCTTAGAAATCAAGGTTCGAGTGCAGGTAATCTGTGGTGTGTGTATGGACGTGGATTCTGCAAAGGAGGTCTTTGTTCCCCCTCTTGGTGCCCCCACTGCTGGTCCTTAGCCTGTAGGTCTCATCACTCCTCAGCTTGGGGTTCGTAGATCCCTGAAGCAATATGATGGCAGCTAGCATTTGCCTGGGACCCCATGCATGTGGGCAAGGCCTGGCACGGCCTGGTGAACCTTTGCCGTGCTGCCCCCATTCTCAAAAGGGACCTGGACCCCAAGGGAATCCTGTGGTGAGTGGCTTTCTGGAGGTTTGCCGCAGCCGGTGCACCTAGGCCAGCGCTGCCTGCACTAGCCAGCGGCTGCCCATGGTGTTCGCTGGGCTCTGTGTGACCACTGCCCCCGCCCCTGTCCCTGAGCCAGGCCTGGGAGGAGCTCTGTCCACCCCAAGGGGACGCTCAGCTCAACTCTTTTTTTTGGTTTGTTTAATGGATTTTAGAGAGAAAAATACCCATTTGTTATTCCACCCATTTATGCATTCATTGGTTGATTCTTGTATGTGCCCTGACTGGGGATTGAACCCACAACCTTAGTGTATTAGTACAACACTCCAACCAACTGAGCTGCCGGCCAGAGTTCAGCTCCAGTCTTTACTCGTGTACCTCTTGGCTCCTTTGTGGATCTCTCCTCCCCCAACACTGAGCCCCTGGTGAGGGGCCCCCACAGCCCCCAGACATCTCTGCGGTGCAAGATGGGAGCTTGGGTGGTATGTGTGGGCCCAGTGAGAGACGATGGACAGGAGCTGAGCTGGTGGCCTGCCGTCCATAGGCAGAGACACCCAGCAGGAGGGACTGGCCGGTGACAGGCAGTGTCTGGGCCTCCGATCTTCAGGTTCAGAAAGGGGTGGAGGCCTGGCTCTTCTTGACCCAGGCAGCAACGTGTCCACCTCTCCCCTTCCATGCCCCGTTCCCACCTCCCCTTGGCGTGTGCTGCCCATGGACCCTTGTCCCAGGCCAAGTAGATGTCCCCACCTACACCAGCCCTGCAGGTAGCTGTCCTCCCTGGGTGGGCAGCAGCTGCCTTCTCACCTGTGCTGGTCGAGGAGGTGCAGAGGGAGGAGCTGACCCCCAACATGAGTGGCTCTCAGGAAGGCCAGGGAGCAGCAAGCAGCGTCCGCTGTCCCCTCAGCAGCTGCTGGATTGGTGCTGCTGCCGTGCTTGGCCAAGAGTCCAAGTTCTCGTGGGCATCCCGAAGTCAGGGCCTGTGGGCACTCAGGACTGTCTCCGACCCCTGGGATAAGAAAGGGCCAGGCTCCCAGCTGCACTGTGGCCAGTCGCTACCGGCAGGCCTGCCTCAGTGAAGAGGCGTCACCTCCAAGCTGTGCTGCCACCCCCCCCCCCCCCCGCCAGGAGCCCAGCTGGCTGTGTCCGAGCAGGGCTCCCGGCAAGAGGTCTGCTCCTCTGGAGCGGTGTCCCTCTTTATGCTAAGCACCAGCACGCCCGCGCCTCTGGTCATGGCAGCCCCTCCTGCAGCGCGAGCCCCTGAGGGCGGCCCGGCCGGGCCCTGGGTGGGGCCGGCGGGCAGCGCGTGCGTTTGTGCAAGTCCCGCAGGTCTGTGAGCTTCGTCTCCCTTTCCTTCTCCGCAGTGCACTAACGGTCACTTGATGTGCGCTGGCTGTTTTATCCACCTACTAGCAGATGCCCGGCTGAAGGAGGAGCAGGCCACGTGCCCCAACTGCCGCTGTGAGATCAGTAAGAGCCTCTGCTGCCGCAACCTGGCCGTGGAGAAGGCTGTGAGCGAGCTGCCCTCTGAGTGTGGCTTCTGCCTGCGCCAGTTTCCCCGCTCCCTGCTGGAGAGGCACCAGAAGGAGGAATGCCAAGACAGGTAACTGCCCGGACTGGAGGCCCCCAGTGCAGGCAAGGCCCCAGCATGCAGCACTCGCTGGCTGGTCCTTGTTGCCTGGGTCTCAGGTTCTGTACACACAGCCCTTGGATGACCTTGCAGGGCTGAGCCAGTGTGAAGTTGCTCAGGGTCCAGGCCCTACAGTAGGTTGAGCATGGGGCCCACAGAGGGTGGGGGGCTTGCCTCTGCACACAGAGGCTTTCTTGTCTGCATGTCACCCTGGCTCTCTAGGGTTCTCTGGCTATGTGGTGGCCTTTCAAAGGCTGTCCTTGGTGTCCCTGGACCGAGGAAAGTATAGCCAGCTCAGGAGCTGTGGGACCTCAGTGAGAGTCTGTCTTGGCACCCCAGCTACTCTGCTGTCCCTGGCAGCTGGGTCCAGGCCCCAAGCTTTGCCGGGAGTGAAGCTGTGCAGGGTCCAGGACTGTGGTCAGCAGCCACTGTTTCCAAGCAGGACAGGGGCCCCACAACAGTGGGTGTGGCTGGCTGGTACACTCACAGCTCGCACAGCTCCTCCTCCGCTCACACACTTGGGCCTCTCCCTAGGGGCAGCACAGGAGTGGCTCACAAGTGAGCAGGGCTGAGCGGAGGTGTGGGGTATAGGCCGTGACCATGGTGCCCTGCCCCCCAGGGTGACCCAGTGCAAGTACAAGCGAATTGGCTGCCCGTGGCACGGCCCCTTCCACGAGCTGACCGTGCATGAGGCCGCCTGTGCCCACCCCACCAAGACGGGCAATGAGCTGATGGAGATCCTGGACGAGATGGACCAGAGTCACCGTAAGGAGATGCAGCTCTACAACAGTATCTTCAGCCTGCTGAGCTTCGAGAAGATCGGCTACACAGGTGAGGCACCCACCACCCACAGCCTGCCACAGAGCCTGGGGTCCGGCAGCTGGGAGCCTGGGGAGCAGTGGGCTCTGAGCATTGGGCACAGGCTGTGCCAGGCGGCTGGGCTCTGGACAGGCTCCTGGTGAATGGGGGGACAGCTTGGGGGAGAAGATGGCCCAGAAGCTGAGCAGGGGAGGGGCTGGGGCAGGACCTCAGGGGCACCTGCATGGCTCTCACAGAGGCCCCTCCCACCCATCTTCCCCACCCAGCCCAGCCCTGCTACCTCAGCAAGGTGGCATCCTCACTGCATGGGGCCGTACAGCCTTAGGACAGTCAGTCTGAGCCAAAGGTGGGTGTGTCTCGGGGGGCCCAGGAGCTGGTGGCCGACCCTGCAGAGCCAAAGGCAAGAAGAAATGTCGTCATGTTGGGTCCTGCCTGTGGGTGTAAGGCTGCCATGGCCACAGACCTCCTGAGGCCAGCAAGAAGATGCTCAGGGCCAGGGCTCCAGAACAAGCTGAGGGTGCCGAGTTCAAAATACAGAGCTGGGAGTGGACGCCCAGGCACAGGCAGGCTGGACTGCATCCAGGCCCACTGGATCACATGGGCTCTCCTGGCCACTGCCTTTGGACATGCCGGGAGGAGGAGCTGGGCCAGAGCCTGGTCTAGACACTGAACAGCCAGAAGCACCTGCTGATGCTGAGGCCGTTTGGGGAGACTCCAGTCCTCCACTGCCCAACCCACGCCGGGGGCCACCTCCGAGCGCCGAGGGCTGTCACTGGCAGCTGGTTCTACCACGCTGCCTGGACTGGGCCTGGCTTAGTGTGAGCCTGCACAGGCCTGAGAGGCTGAGGGCCCCGGGGCTCAGTTAGTTACAGCCTCAGTTTCCCTGGTGGGCGCCGTGGCACAAACAGTCCAGGCCAGGCCTCTGTGCCTGGGCGGCCAAGGCATCCTGACTTGGCCATTAACAGGGCAGGGAGCCCATCCACGCAGGAAGGACTGACCACCTCCATGGAGGGACAAGCCAACCTTGGGCGTGGGCCGTGCCGAGGACTGACAGCAGAGCCCAGCAGTGGGCCGCACACCAGCGCTCGACTCTGGCCGGATGCCGTGCACCGGCTGGCCTGCCTGCCAACTTTCTGGCAGCTGTGTATGGAACCAATAAAGTGCACTGTTCTCAGAACTGCATCCTGTCTGTGTGTCTGCTTACCCACGGTCCTGGGGCGGGCGGGTAGGGGGCCTAGGGGGGAGGCCAGGGGGCGGGCTGGCCACCCACTTCGCAGCCTCTGGACTCCCTGCCGCTAACGCGTGTCACTTCTGTTTGTAGTTCTTTCCCCAAAGCTTGTGTGCCTCCATTTGCCCTAATTGCCTTTGGTTTGCCTTGTGACAAGTAGAGCACCCGTGTCCGCCCGGTAAGTTGCCTTCCGCCCCGGCTGAGCCTGTGTTCTCAGCTGGTGGGAAGGCACCACCGCTGTCCTGGCCCAGCCTGACTGCCGGCTCTGTCCGGCCTGTCTGTCTCCACAGAGGTCCAATTCCGGCCGTACCGCACGGACGACTTCATCACGCGCCTGTACTATGAGACGCCGCGGTTCACAGTGCTGAACCAGACGTGGGTCCTGAAGGCGCGCGTGAACGACTCCGAGCGTAACCCCAACCTGTCCTGCAAGCGCACGCTGTCCTTCCAGCTGCTGCTCAAGAGCAAGGTCACGGCCCCCCTGGAGTGCTCCTTCCTGCTGCTCAAGGGCCCCTACGACGACGTGAAGATCAGCCCCATCATCTACCACTTCGTCTTCACCAACGAGAGCAACGAGACGGACTACGTGCCGCTGCCCATCGTGGACTCCGTGGAGTGCAACAAGCTGCTGGCCGCCAAGAACATCAACCTGCGGCTCTTCCTGTTCCAGATCCAGAAGTAGGCACCCACGGCGCTGCCCACACCTGCCCAGCCACGGCTTCGCAGTGCTGTCTGACCGTGTCAGCGGAGGAGGAGGAGGGGCAGATGCGAACACTGGGGAAGTCTGCATGTGTGTGTGAAGGTGTGAGCGCTCACCACCTCGCCCTCTGCCCCCGTCCAGGGCACCGAAGCTGGTCCAGGGACACCGCGAGACGAACACAGCAGACCTGCCGGTCCCTGTCCCATGGCAGGGCGCCCCACCTGCCCTGGGCCATGCACAGCTCCTGGGCCAGGCTCACAGGGCGCTGGCTTCAGACAGCATATTTGATTGCAATTAAAAAGGCACCCTTGTTTCCTACTTTCTGTTTTGTTCAAGGGTAAGGCGTGGCTATGATTGGACAGTGTGGGAGCTTTGGTTTGGCCTGGGGGTCAGAGCCTGCTCGTCCTTCACTGTGCCCCCTGGGAGACACTTGGAGATGCTGTCCCTTCTGTGACAGGCCCCAGCAGGGGAGTGGGCAGGATCAGGGGTCTTACAGCATCCTCGGCGCACCTCCCAGCTGCTCCAGGGAGGCAGGACTTGGCCACCTGGGCTCAGCTGGCGTTTCGGAATGCAGGGTGAAATTCTGTCTCTTCCCAGGAAATAAATGAAAGTCTCTACAGGCTCCTCTATAACTTATGCAAATTTAGTGAGAGAGAATCTGTTTTCTGTGACCAGGCTGTGAGAAAAGCTCTGGGGATGGCTGGCAGTGGCCCAGCCTGTCTGGGTAAGGGTCAGAGTAGGCCAGCTGCCCCCCCTGCTCTCAGGCACCAGCGGCTGCTGGTCCCTCACTGGGGCCCTTGGGGAGGTTAGTGCATGGGCAGCATGGTTTCTCACTGGAGAGATGTGGTCCCTTTCCAGCCTCAAATTGGCTGTTCCTCACGGCCTTGGTGAGTGTGCCAAGAAGGGGGCCTCATTGAAAAGGGTCCTGTCTGGAGGACCCTGGGACCCTCGGAGCTACTGGAGAGCTTGTGCCCATCACCCTTTCTCAGGAGACATGGCTCTTCCATGATAGGTTTTTGTAGCTTCAATACCAAAGAACTCTTCCTTTGACCCTGGCCAGGCCCACCCCATGCCTCAGAGCAGCCCCATTGCCCTGGCCCTGCAGGGCTCAATGGGCAGTGCAGCCATGGCCTGGCCTCTCTCGGGGGCTCCTTCCTGCCAGGGTGGCTCTCCAAGCTACTGTAAGGAGCCTGTTTGGCTTCCTGCTCCAAGCCCAAGGTATGGGACTCTGGGACATTCCCCTCCCTCAAGGCCAGTGGCCTGGCCACTTGTAGAGGGGCAGTGTTGGGTTTTCTGCCCTCTACAAAGATCCCACCACAGCCCCCCCACTTCAGTCTCAACCCGGGTGTGAGTCTCACTGCCCTCGGCTGATGCCCCTGCCTGGGGGGCACAGAGGATGACACACATGTAGATGCATGCCAGGTGTCCTGTGTGTAGGAGAGTGTGCTGTGTCCCTGCATCTCATCCTCTCTCGGGGCCTGGCACCCTCTCTGTAGAGTTTCTGGATTTCCAGGAGATGGCGTGGTGAGGGGTCCAGGTGGGTCAGGGATTGCTGGGCCCACAGATATCTGGCTGGCTTGTGTGAGTCAGTAGAGGACGGCCCCATTGGCTCCGCTGGGCAGTGGGGGTGGGGGGAGGCAGGGTGGGAGATGGCAGATTTCTGTGTGCAGGTGAAAGTACGTGGCTGCTAGACAGAGCTGGGTGGTCCTGGGGCATACAGCCCCATGTGTGCGGCAGGAGGCTCCGCCACACTCTCGGGGCTTCCAGCCCACACTTCCCTCACCAAGGGTGTGTGTGGGAGAGGGACCAGGCTGGCCCACCCTCCCTGTTGGGGGCATGGGTGTGCATCTGGGGTGCCCAAGAGGACTGCCAATATGTCCCAGCCCTGTGCCCATAAGCCCTACAGCTTAGGAGAGCCCGGTACCCCAGGGGATCCTAGCTGCCACGGAGTTGCTGCAAACCTTGGGGTGTGTTGCTGGGGGCTACTGGTGTGTGGGGACAACAGTGGTCTGTCTCCAGGAACCCCTGCCACATTGGCATCCGGACCTGGTGCTGGTGGGGGTGCCCCCTCTGCCGAGGTGGGGGAGGCCTGGTGGCGCCCAAGCCGGCCCTGTCCCCTTTCTCAACCCCATGCACTGTGAGCACTACATCCTCAGTTCACCCAGAGTGAGATATTTACAAAAACAATAAACATTTTTTAAAGAGCGGTTGGAGAGGTGTTTTTACCGCTGTTGGAAATGACTTACATGTCACTTTTGTGATCTGAGTTCTCTTTGGATATTATTTGTATGTAACTGTAGTTTAAAAAGAATTCCAAACCATGTTTTGTCTGTTTCTTTATGAGAAGAGAGCCTCCTGGGTGGGCTTCCCTTGGCTCTGGAGGCCTCCAGCAGGGCTCAGCTTCTGCCCCTGCAGGCTCCCAGCCCGGGCCCTCTCCATCCCCAGCCTCCAGCCTCTGCTCAGCACTGACTCCTATACACACCCGGCTGACCAGTGGGGAAACTGAGGCACAGAGCAGCTGGGTCCTGCCCGAAGGGGAATGGGGCCCCCAGGACTTGGCTGCCCTGAGAATGTGGGGGCTGCGGGGAAGCCAGGTCATGTCTCCCCAGCAGCTCTAAGATGCTGCCCTCCACCTTCCACCTGTTCAGCTGAGCCAGACTGCTTCAGGGCCTCGCTGCCCAGTGGGCCAGAGTGGGTCACACTTCTCGGGGTGGTGGGGGTGGTCAAAGGGCCCAGCTGCCCGCCTCCTGCCGCTCCTGTGGCTGGGCCCTGGGCAGCCTTTCTCAGACCTAAGGACCCATCTGCCCCGAACATCATTCCCTCCCTATCAGACCTTGGCGTCCACCCACTGCCCGAGGCTTTGACTCCACCGGGTGTCTTTCGATTTCCACAGAAAATAAAAACGTCTATCTCCCACTCCTTCCTTCCAGGCTTCCTCTGAGGCCTTTGGGACGCTGGCCGTGGCTCCGGTGCCCTGGGCTAGGCGTGCCATGCTGCCGGGACCGAAAGGCCTTGGCGCAGCAGGTGCGGGCACTGGAGTCCGGGGTCTGGGGGTGCCAGGCAGGAGCGGCGGGTCCCCGCGCTCGTGGCCAGACCCACTCCTGCCGCCTCTCGCAGCACAAGGTGGGCCTGCAGCTCTAACGGAAAACGTCCCCCTCCCCCGGCAGCACTGGCTTTGAGTCCCCAGGCGGGACGGACCACGGGTACGTGGAGCGCTCAAGCCGGCGAGATCACGGGTCACTTCCTACACGACGGCAGTCGCTCCTCAGGAAAACTCGCACCTGCGGGTAGGCTGGGTGAGTGTGGGGGTCGGCAGCGGTACGGGGCGGGAGCTGCCGCGGGGCCGGCACGGGGGCGCCTCAGCGTCCACACGACCTCGGGGATCCCTGGAGGCGGCAGACCTCTCGCCGCTCCTCCAGTCCATAGCCGGTCAGACTACAGCTCCCAGGATGCTTCGGGTGGCCGGACTACATTTCCCGGGATGCTCCACGACGAGCGGAGGGGGAGGAGCTCGACCTGCGCGGGAGTGGGGGGCGGGGCTGTGGGAGCGCGGGAAGTCTGGATCCCTGAGTGGCGGCCGGACCACGATGAACCTAGACCGAGAGCTCCGACGTGAGTCCCCGAGCCGAACGCCCGAGCGCGGTCCCAGGAGCGGTCTGGCCGGCGCGGGTAGAGGGCCTCAGCTTCCTGGCCTCGTTCTCTCTCTGCAGAGCTGAGCAAGGCCAAAGCCAAGGCCCAGACCAGCGGACAGCTGCGGGAGGAAGCCGCGCTCTGTCACCAGCTGGGGGAGCTGCTGGCCAGCCATGGTGCGTGCCTCGAGCGGAGCCCGGGGGTGGGGATGTCCACGACCGTAGGGGTGGGGGGCGCACTCAGGACGGGGACGGTAGCCCTGTCTAGCGCGCTGCCCGGGGCCCCCGGCGGGCCGACTGCCCAGCCTTGCTGAAGCCCACTCGCCCTCCTGCCTGCCAGGCCGCTACCTCGAGGCCCTGCAGGAGCATCAGCAGGAGCTGCGGCTGCTGGAAAGCGCGGACGATACCCTGGGCTGCGCCGTGGCCCACCGGAAGATCGGGGAGCGGCTGGCGGAGATGGAGGACTACTCCGCTGCCCTGCAGGTGGGCGGCACACCCACACCGGCCTGACCCAGGCGTCCTGGGCCTGTCCTTCGTGGGGATCCCTTTCTGAGGACTGAGGCACAGTCTCTACTGCTCCGGCCTCTGGCTAGAGGGGGCGTGCTGTGTGCAACTGGGCCTCACCTTTAGGGGGTGGTGGCCTGGCCCTGGGTGGAGCTGTAGTAACGCAGCTTTTACATTGTGTCCACCTCCTCCCCCCGCCCTCACCCCCACCCTGACCAGTACCCGTTGGGTTATGGAGCTGGTGTCCCCACAGGCAGCCCTTGGCATACAGGAGATGATTTGGGTGGAGGGGGTGTCCTGGGGAGCAAGGGCTCTCCTGTGCAAGGATAGGGAGCCCCTGGAATGTGGGGTTTGCTGGAGGCAGGAGTTGGCTCACAGCCACTTATCCTTCTGCACACCAGCACCAGCACCTGTACCTGGAGCTGGCTGGTTCTGTGTCCAACCACACCGAGCTGCAAAGGGCCTGGGCTACCATTGGCCGCACCCACCTGGACATCTATTACCACTGCCAGTCCCAGGACGCCTTACTGCAGGCTCGGGCTGCCTTCGAGAAGAGCTTGGCTATTGTGGACGAGAAGCTGCAAAGTGAGTGCCCTGGGGTGCAGCCCTCCCCACCCTCTGTGACCAGAGCTGTGGGCCCAGGACACTGCGGCCCCACCGTCTGTGTGGCTGGCTCCACCAATGTGGGTGGGGTTGGGATCTGTTCTCATTAGCTCCCTAAAGAGGAGACACACCGCCCACACTCCTGTCAGCGTCAGCGCTGGAAGTCAGCCCTCTGCTCTTTGCCCTTCCACACTGTCTGCAGTGTGACTGCTGTGACCCCTGAGAAAGTCAGGAAGAGGGGTGGGGGATGGGGCTCAAACCTGGAGACCCTAACTGGGGTCAAGGCCCTGAGTGTCTAGAGGTCATCTTCCAGGGATGTTGTCCAAGCGAGAGCTGAGTGAGATGAGGGCCCGGCTCTACCTCAACCTGGGCCTCACCTTCGAGAGCCTGCAACAGGCTTCCCTGTGCAACGACTACTTCAAGAAGAGCATCTTTCTCGCTGAGTAAGCCTGCCCTGCTCGGCTGAGGAGGGAGCAGAATCCCCTGTTCCAGGAGGAAGCAGCTGTGGGGTGGGCAGCCTGGCCTGTCTGCCTCTGGCAGGGAGAGGGGCCTGTGGGGGGCTGGGCTCGGCAGGCAGCGCCCTGAGCACTTGCCACCACCTGCAGGCAGAACCACCTGTACGAGGATCTGTTCCGAGCCCGCTACAACTTGGGCGCCATCCGCTGGCGCCACGGGCAGCACTCTCAGGCCATGCGTTGCCTGGAAGGGGCTCGGGAGTGCGCACGTGCCATGAAGAAAGGGCTCATGGAGAGCGAGTGCTGCCTGCTCATCTCACAGGTGCCCTCTCATCGGCGTGGGCTCGGCTGTGGGCGGGCTGGGGCCCCAGGGCCCTGGCCTTACCTTCCTCACCCCCAGGTCCTCCAAGATCTGGGCGATTTTCTGGCTGCCAAAAGAGCCCTAAAGAAGGCCTACAGGCTGGGCTCCCAGAAACCTTCGCAGAAGGCAGCCGTGTGTCGGGCCCTCAAGCATGGTGAGCCTGGACGGCACCCTGGGGGGTAGGGCTCCCTCCCTCAGCAGAGGGGACTGGGCATGTGTCCTTGAGGAGGTGGCAGCTCCCCACTTCCTGTTGGGAGGAGAGTCCTGCTTTCCTGAGTCTTCAGCACAGTGTCAGAGAAGCCCTGAGGTGGGTCAGGAGCCTGGTTGGGCATTTCCAACCTGAACAAACTGGACAAAAGTCGTCCCCACCTAGAGCGGATGGAGTATATGGCCCAGGGTGCTGGTGGGTGCTGTCAGCAGTGGCAGGCAGTGGTCTGCCTTTGACTTGAGGCAGCAGTGCTCTGAGCTGTCATCTATTTGTTTCAGTCCTTATAACAAGCCCCATGAGGCCGATTCTCTGACTAACCCGTCTAGCGGGAGGGCGGCCCACCTAAGGGTGTACAGCTAACGGGTGGCAGAGCTGGGCTGGACCCTGTGTTGTGCCACCCCTCACACAAGCCTCTTCCCGACAGTGCTGGTGGTGACCCAGCTGCAGCAGCGCCTGGAGGAGTCTGAGGGCAGCGACCCCTGCAACGCCATGGGCCTCTGTGAGCAGCTGGGGGACTTATTCTCCAAGGCAGGTGACTTCCCCAAGGCATATGAGGCCTACCAGAAGCAGGTACACACCTGGGCAGGTGGGAGGGAAGGGACCGCAATGCTCTGGGCTCCCAAGGTGTGCAGTGGCCCTGGCCTCGCTGTCTTGTCCCCAGCTGGATTTTGCAGAGCAGCTGGGCAGGCCAGGGCCTGAGCTAGCTGTCATCCATGTGTCCCTGGCCGCCACCTTGGGAGACATGAAGGATTACCGCCGAGCTGTGCGCCACTACGAAGAGGAACTGAGGCTGCGGGACGGCAACGCCCTGGAGGTGAGCGGTGATAGTGCACACAGGTCTCTGCACCTGTCTCCACGGCTCGGCCTCGGTGCCACCGCTCCAGGGGTGGGTGAGGGGACGGGACAGCCATCACTGAGCTCATTCTTCCTCTTGCTCCAGGAAGCCAAGACCTGGCTGAATATTGCACTGTCCCGCGAGGAGGCTGGTGATGCCTACGAGGAACTGGCACCTTGCTTCCAGAAGGCTCTCTACTGTGCCCAGCAGGCTCAGCAGCCCCGGCTGCAGGTGCCTCCCCAACCCCTGTACCCATGCCCCCTGCACCATGTCTCCCTACCCGGGGAGGCTGGTGTGTTTGTGGCTGTGACCAGGTGTCCTCTGCTCCTCAGAGGCAGGTCCTACAGCACCTCCACACGGTGCAGCTCCGGCTGCAGCCCCAGGAGGCCCCGGGCACGGAAGCCAGGCTGCAGGACCTGAGTGTGGACCAGAGCGAGGGTGAGGAAGAGGAGGACAGGGAGGGTGATGAGGACAGCAGTGCCCTGGAGGCCAGCGAGCTGGAGCTCTCAGATAGCGGTGAGGCCCGAGTGTCACTGACAGCCCTGGGGTCTCCTCCCTGACGCCTGCTCAAGCTGGGCCCTGGGCTGCAGCTGCTGAGGGCGGTGCCTTCATTGGCCTGCTCCCAGGTTTGTGACAGAAGACAGCTTCGTGCAAGGGGGGTGACCAGTGCCAGTGAGGAGGACAGAGGGGTGTGTGCAGGAGCCTGGGGCTGCCCTGGATCCTTCCCAGAAGGGCTGGTGATGGGGGCTGGTGGGCATCCCAGGGAGAGGGCACAGGGTCAGACCTGCAGACCAGGGGCCCTGTGAGCAGGGGCAGGTGAGAGGGTATGGAGCTCGGTGCTTCCTGAGAGCTGGTGCAGACTCCCCTGCTGGCATGGTCAGCGTGGCGGCAGGTGGACGTGAGGGGCAGTCCGGGATGGGCGTGGGCTGCAGCTACTGCAGGGTGGTGGGGGGCTGGGAGGGAGGGCTGGGGCCAGGAGTGCAGTTTTGAGCTTCAGGGGCTTTCAGAAGCTCTTGGCGATTGTCCAGGGGCTGCAGGAAGGTTTGGGCCTGGCCAGAGGTGGTGGGGCTGGATGTCGTCGGGGGGTAAGTGCAGGGAGCCACAGTCGGGGCGCAGAGAGAGGACCTGAGAAAACTTTGGGCCATGCTGTTCGACAGGTGGTCAGAGCGAGGAAAGGCTCTAGAAGGGGCTGGAGGCACAGGAGGGGAGAGGCAGGAGCAGGGGGAGAGAGTGAGGCCGGGCAAGGACCTGGGGGAGGGGGCCGCAGTGGGCAGGCAGAGGGCACCCAGGCTCAAGGACAAGGTCTTCTTAACATGGCTGTGACCTGTCCCAACAAGAACACTTCTCAGCAGAGGAAGGACACTGCCCACCCAGTGGGGCCCGGGTGCCACAAGCAGGGACTGGGCAGGCGGGGCCTGGGTGGGAGGGGCTGGGCTCACCAGGGCTGCTGGCTCGGCTCTGTCGCAGAGGGCGAAGTGGATGGCCAGTCCCAGCAGCTGGAGGACGAGGAGGAGCTGCGGGGCTGCCTGGGCCGGCAGCAGGCGCACAAGGTGAGGACTGCGGGTGGGTGTCTCTTCTGGCGCTCACTGGTGTAGTCTGGTCCCCTTATGCCTCTGCCCTTGTTCTGCGGTGACCGCGCCCACAGTGGAACCGGCGCAACGACGTGGGGGAGACCCTGCTGCACCGGGCCTGCATTGAGGGCCAACTGCGCCGTGCCCAGGACCTCGTGAGGCAGGTGGGCCTGCGCCGTGTCCCTTCACCCGCTAGGGCACAGCAGGGACTCTCGGGAGTGGGTGCACTGCCTGCCCCGAGGGGGTGGGAAGGAGCGCCGTGCTACTGGCCCTACACCGTCCCTGTGGGGCCCTGCCAGGGACACTGCCTCGTGGTGGTGGGGGGGCGTCTCCTTCACTCGGGTGGGACCTGGGCCAGGTCAGGCCGTGGCTGGACAGACCCGTGGGACCTGCTCTGGGCTCTGCTGCCCGGGACCTGGCCCTCCTCAGGCCTCAGAGCCCCAAGGAGAGGGGAGGCCAGGCCCCGGGGACTCAGTGAGGCTCCTTCCCATTGCCCTTGGTCGCAGGGCCACCCACTGAACCCACGGGACTACTGTGGTTGGACACCCTTGCACGAGGCCTGCAACTATGGGCATCTGGGTGAGCCTGGGCCTGGGGACTGTCGCACTGTGGGGAGGGTCCGAGAAGGCTCTGGCAGCCGGCTCATGTCCCCCATCCCACAGACATTGTCCGTTTCCTGCTGGACCACGGGGCTGCGGTGGATGACCCAGGCGGCCAGGGCTGCGAGGGCATCACTCCCCTGCACGATGCTCTCAACTGCGGCCACTTCGAGGTGGCCAAACTGCTCATTGAACGGGGGGCGTCGGTCACCCTCCGAACCAGGAAGGTGAATGGGAACAAGGGCCAAAGTGGGCTCAGCCATGGTTGGGGGGTCTTTTCCCGCCAGCCTTGCTCAGGTGGGTGCTACACAGGGCCACAGCCCACTGGAGACACTGCAGCAGTGGGTGAAGCTGTACCACAGGGACCTGGACAGCGAGACGAGAGGGAAGGCCAGCGCGATGGAGAGGCTGCTCCGGGCGTCCTCCTCCGGCCGAGGCGAGGAGGGGTCTCCTGCCCCTGAGGACACTGCTCCCCAGCCTGAGAGTCCCCTGGGCCCCTTGGGCATTTCCACATGGGTGGCAGGAACGTGTCGGGCCCACCTCACAGCAGATTCCATCTCCCCACAGCTCCCCACAGCCCCCTGGCTCCCTGGTCCCTCCCAAGAGACCATCTGTTTGACACTGAGACCTCTCCTTCCTCGAGACCCTGCCCAGGACCCCCAGAGGCCTCTCAGGCCAGTGCCGGAGTCTCGGGGCCACAGGCAGTGCCAGCCACGGCCAGGCCTCGGAGGAGCAGGCACCAGCTGGCCAGCAGTAGCAGCTCAGAGGGTGAGAACAGCACAGGCCCACCCAGGCCAATGCAGAAGAGGCCTCGGCAAGCAGCCCCAATGCAGCGAGCCCGGGCCCGGGCGCCTGGCCATGTCAGCACCAGGGGGGCGGCCACAGCTGGCTGGACAGCCAGTCGAGGAGTGGGCAGTGCCCAGAGCTGCCGCCTGGGGCCTGACCCACCTCGGGGCCCAGGCAAGGCCCCATCCCCGCCGCCGGCGCTGATCCCTGAGGAGGAGTGCCTGGTGGGGGCCTGGTTGGAAGATGATTTGCTGACCCATGGCCCCAGGGGCCGAGGGCACAGGGCCAGGCGCAACCCTTCGGGGTCAAGCAGTGACGAGAGCCCTGCCAGGCCGCAGGCCCAGGCCAGGCAGAGCCGGCTGCGCCGCTGCAGTGGTCGGAGTGCAGGGGTCAGAGCGAGTGGAGGCTGCAGCATGGCCCCAGAGCCCTCAAGGAGCCCTGACGTGCCCAGCGGTGACGCCCCTGCAGCAGACTGTCCCTCGGTGGGTGCACAGGCCTGGGACAGAGCCAGCCCCTGCAAAGGCGGCTGAAGGCAGGCAAGGAGCTGTTTTTTGTGACTCTGCCGTCTCTCCCTGCCCCTTTCTGCCAGGGACCAGTCCTGCCCCCTGCCATCCGGGTTCGAGTTCGAGTACAGGATAACCTTTTCCTCATTCCTGTCCCACACAGGTAGGGTGCCCCCTGTCCTTCCCAGCCCTGGCTCCATGTGCCCCTGTGGGTTCTGCCAGGGCTGGGAGCCAAGAGCCCTGGGGTTTGCAGATCAGGGAGGGCAGCAGCAAGGTCAGGCCGCTCTGCACAAGCACAGCCTGGGCCCCGGACGGTCAGGTGAGGTCCTGCAGCCCAGGGAACGGCCTGGGAGCAGGAGGTAGGCTGGGTTGCAGGCATCCTGAGCGGGTTGGGGGGAGGAGGAGCCAGATGAGG
The DNA here is from genome assembly GCA_004024845.1 of Tonatia bakeri. Taxonomy (NCBI): domain Eukaryota; kingdom Metazoa; phylum Chordata; class Mammalia; order Chiroptera; family Phyllostomidae; genus Tonatia; species Tonatia bakeri. The sequence goes on along the minus strand of PVIA01001671.1, from coordinate 235,470 downwards.
GAGTTTTCACCCAAGAGCACAAATGGCAGGACCCCAGGGCCTTTCCCCAGCGTGTGCAGGGACCTGGCCAGGTCCCCAGGGTCAGTGTGCCCTCTGTTCCCCCAGCAAGGAGGCCCACTCCGTGGCCTGGCTAGCTGACCAGGCCGCCCAACGCTACTACCAGGCCTGTGGGCTGCTGCCGAGGCTCACCCTGAGAAAGGAGGGGGCCCTGCTGGCCCCACAGGACCCCATCCCCGACGTGCTGCAGAGCAACGAGGAGGTGAGCAACAGGAGCTAGGCCCCGAGTGTGGGGCACCCCTGGTGCCGGGTGTCCCCGGGGCTACCAACTGGATGGTGCTTTCCAGGTGTTGGCTGAAGTGACCTCATGGGACCTCCCCCCACTGACAGACCGCTACCGCAAGGCCTGCCAGAGCCTGGGGCAAAGTAAGGGCCCAGGAGGCCCACAGTGGCCTGGGTAGAGCGGCTGGGCACATGGGCTCCACTCGTGACTGGTAATCCCAGATCCCTGGGTCCCCACCTCACCTGTCCTCAGGGTTTCCTCCCTAACCATTGCCCACACGTGTGAGCAGCGAGTGGGGAAAGTGGCTCAGTGTGGAGATGAGACCTTGTCGAGACCCCAGAGCCACCAGGCTGAGATGTGGGGTGGCTGGCAGAGGTTGGGGCTCCGCTGGGGAAGGTCTGACGGAGCAGGTGCAGGCCAGCACCACTCACCGGCCTGCGCTAGGGCCCACAGGCTTGGAAAAGGTGGGCTGGGAAGTGAGGGGGCTGCCTGGCAGACAGGTAAGCTTCGGCCCCTCTCAGGGGAGCACCAGCAGGTTCTACAAGCTGTGGAGTGCCAGGGCTTGGGGCCCTCGTTCCGAGCCTGCTGCCTGGCCCTGCGCCAGGCCCAGCTCACCCCCTTGCTGCGGGCCCTCAAGCTGCATTCGGCACTCCGGGAGCTGCGCCTGGCAGGGAACCGGCTGGGGGACAGCTGTGTCACTGAGCTGCTGGCTGCCCTGAGCACTGTGCCTGGCCTGACTGTCCTCGACCTCTCTTCCAATCACCTGGGCCCTGAGGGCCTGTGGCAGCTTGCCACAGGCCTCCTGGAACAGGCCACCTTGCAGGTAAAGGCGTGGGGAGCAGCAGGTCGGTGACAGGGCGACGTCAGAACACTTGCACTCGGCCAGGCCTTGGTGGGAGGGTGCAGCTGGGGGTGCTGTGCTGGCTGAGGCCGGGAGCTGGGACAGCAAGGACACCAGGTGCTCTGGGGCCTGTGTCTTCCTCAGAACTTGAAGGAGCTGGACTTAAGCATGAACCCCCTTGGGGATGGTTGTGGCCAAGCCCTGGCCTGTGTCCTGCGGGCCTGCCCTGCGCTCAGCACTCTGCACCTCCAGGCCTGTGGCTTTGGTCCCGGTTTCCTCTCGAGCCACCAGGCAGCCCTGGGCTGCGCCTTCCAAGGTGAGCTGACTGCACATCCACTCCCTGGCCCCAGGGATCCAGCTGCAGTCTGAAAGGTGTATCCAGGGACTGTGCCTTGAGCAAGAGGGGCCCTGGGGCACTGGCCCGGCTTCTGGACACGTGTAGGTAGACAGATATGGGTGCCCGACCTGCTGGGTTCAGGGGCATCTGGTACTTGCTCAGTCCGGGCCTTACCACAAGACAGAGCCCCAGTCCCAGCAGTCTCACTGGCTCCGTCCCATGAGCCTGCAATCATTCTACTACAGGCCCAGCAGGGCCACGAGAGCCATGGCCCCAGTACTGAGATGGGACTTTTTGTCACAGTGGTGGGCTCCAAGGTGGGGCTCAGGGCTCTGAGAGTACTCCCAGACCCCTCCACACCATTTCCTGCCCAGGGCCTATGTCACTCGGGCAACCTGGGCATCCGGTTGTGGGTCAGGGCAGGCTGAGGCCTGAAACGGTGGGGAAATGCTGGGTTCCTGGGCTCTGGAGGCTGGCTCATGCCCTCCCCAGCCAAACGTCCCTGGGCAGAAGCAGCCTGTTCCCTTGCACAGTCTCAAGGTGCAGGACACCACAGCACAGCTAGGGTGGTGGCTGTGTGGCACTGACAGAGGTTCTGGCTCCCGGTTCAGATGCCAAGCACCTGAAGACTCTGTCCCTGTCCTACAACGTCCTGGGCACCACCGCCCTGGCCCAGACCCTGCAGAGCCTGCCCGCCCAGACCCTCCTGCGCCTGGAGGTCAGCTCCGTGGTAGCCAGCAAGAGCAACGCCAGCCTCATGGACCCCGTGGTCAGATACCTGACCAAGGTACATGGGTGGGGACCCACAGGAACCCTGAGCCGCCCAGGCTAAAGGTCCCACAGCTGAAGCCTGAGGCTGGGGCCCCACAACTCTCACGTCACAATATGCCAGGTGTGGCCTTCACCTGGCAACTGAGGAGACGCTGCTTCCCTCTGGCATCCCCGCACCCCCGAGAAAGAGCAAAGCTGTCTGGCCAGCACCGCAGGCAGGGAGCGCAAGTGCCCACTCACTGCAGCCTGCCTCCGGCCTCCGCTTTCTAGGAAGGCTGTGCGCTGGTGCACTTGAACCTGTCCGCAAACCACCTGGGCGACAAGGCAGTGAGAGAACTGAGCAGGTAACACTGTCCTGCCCGAGTCCTGAAGGGGGTTCTCGTATCAAGGCCCCTGAGCCTGGGGTTTGGGGTGCCAGGTCAGGCAGGGAAAGGGGACAGGAAGTAGGGGCCAGCTCTCTCCTGAGTGTGCCCCAAGCCTAGCCACTGTGATCTTGGCCCCTGACAGTGCCCTGACACCCTGGGGGTACACCTGTGCCCATGCCAGGCCCAGGGACAGGACCTGCTGGGCCTAGCTGGTGGCCCTCAGGACTGGGTTTGTGTGGGGCAGCTTTCCCCAGTGTTGGGGGCCTCCCTCCCTGGAAACTGACCCTTTCACTTCTTCCGTCATCCCAGATGCCTCCCTCTGTGCCCCTCACTTGTCTCGCTGGACCTGTCTGCCAACCCCGAGGTTGGCTGTGCCGGCCTCGAGGAGCTCCTTTCTGCCCTCCAGGAGCGGCCCCAAGGCCTGAGCTTCCTGGGCCTGGCAGGTGAGCTCTGGGTATGGTGCTGTCCTGCCACACCAGGGCTGGTGACACAGCTTCCTCCTTGGGGACCTGCCTGAGGCACAGGTGCCTCCTCATGGTGGGCAGGGCCCCTGAGGCTGACATAGTGCAGGACAGGTGACTGGAAAGGGGTGTGAGCCCAGCTCCTAAAATGATTAGGCAGGAGGAGCATGGGGACTTTGCCTCTGGCCTGTTTGGCCAGACCTTCAGGGATCATGGTGGGTGGTATGGGACCCCCTTCCAAGGGAACTACCAAATTCCCATTGTCAAGCGGAGGGAGGGAGCTCAGGGAAACAGTGGTGAAAGCTGCCACGGAGGGACCTTCCCAGTTCTCAAGGTGGGGGGGGGGGTGCTGACAGACTACCTTCCCACCCTGGGACCTGACTCAGCTTGTCCCCAGTGTGGGCGCACACACGCACAGCACCCTGCTGGAGCTATCTCCATGACGGGCAGGCCACCCAGTAGCCAAGCACACCCAGCTGGAGCAGCCCCCTGCGGGTGGGCAAGGGCTGGGGGCAGGGTTTACACAGAGGCCCTGGGTTCTTCCTCGCCCCCGCCCCAGGAAGGTAGCCCTAAAAGCAGACCTCTGCACCCTAACCACACTCCCTGGGGTCCGGAGCCTCCCAGGGTGCTGTGGCCTCTGAGGACCAAGCTCTATGCGCCTGTGACTCCCCAGCAGTCCTACTGTGCCCACTTGAGAGATGAAAAGACCTGGGCGGCGGCAAAGACACGCTTAGAGGCACAGCTGTGAACGCAGCGTTTATTCCAGCCCGTCTCCCCCTTACCTGACCACTGACTGGGAGAAGGGACCCAGTTGGCCCCCTGGGAGAGCATACCCTTTCCCAGAGTGCTCCCCACCTCGCTCTCTGCGGGCGGTCCTTCCCCCGCACACCGCGGCCGCCCGGTGTGCCAGCTGGGAGTAGCTCCCTAAGACCTACCCTGCCTCCCCTCCGCAGGCTGTGCTATGCAGGGTCCCCTGGACCCGGGCCTCTGGGGCCACATCACTGCGCGGCTGCAGGAGCTGCAATTGTGTAGCAGGAGGGTCTCCTCTGAGGACCGGGCAGCTCTGCGCCAGCTGCTGCCTAGCCAGCCGGGCCCCGGCTCCCGCACGCTGGACCGAGGCGCCAAGCTCTTCTTCTGGTGCCTCTGACGGCCGGCGCCGCCTTGTACCCTCCCCGTGTCTCCAATAAAGAATGCTGCTGTCGCCTCACCCTGGCTGTTCCTTCGAGGCGGGCGGGAGACGCGGTTGGTCGGTTCTGAGACCGGAAAAACCGCCGCAGAAGCGAGAGCGGGTGTGGCCACTGAGCGGTCTGATGAGTCACGGGAGAGCTCTCGGCCCGGCTCCTCCTCCTGCGTCAGTCAGGGCGGGGCCAGCAGGATGATCACTGGTCTGAGCGCCTGGCCCCGGAGCCTCCGTGTCAGGGGCGGGGCTATCGTAGTCGTGCGCAGGCGCAGGCGTGAGGGATCGCCGAGCGGTCGATCGGCATCGACCCCGCCCCGGCGCCATCTCTCCGACCATCCTGCCCAGGTACTGCAAACTGGGGGGACGGGCGGGCAAGGGTCGACTGACCCGATGGGGACAGGCAACTTGGGCCTCGGTCCGTGGGCGCCGCCACCCCGCGGAGGATGCCCTTCCTCGAGTTATGGCCCCTCATCTTGGGGCGTCCTCTCCTGGGGCCCGGGATTGGCATCTCCGAGCCCGGCAGTCGTGGGTAGGAGCCCAGGGTATGTTCCCACAGCCCCCGCCTGAGGGCCCCCTCCGGCCGGTCCTGGGCCCCAGTGTGCCCCCACTCTGGGCGCCTCCTTGCTGGCCTGGACCCGGCAGACTCGTTGCTGGCCTAGACCCGATGTCACCTACATCACGGGCATTCCCTGGAAACTCGCTTTTCTGGCTCAGGTCCGGTTTGGGAGGTTCAGCCGCGTACTCGCTTGTGGACAGGGGACATCGGTTTGCGTGGCTGAAGGGAATGCGGTTGTCACACCGCCTGGGCGCCCCCTCCCTGGGCCTCCAGGAAGGCCTCTCCATAGTCTCAGTGCCCTCACCCAGCGGGGCTCTTGTCACTGCACCTGCCATCTCAGTCCTGGCTCTTGCTTTTCTGAGACGTGTAGCTCGGCTTGGATGACGCTGCGCTCTCCCAGCCCTCACCCTACCTGCCCTCTGCCCAGCCCCTGCAGCTGGGTGGCCCAGGGCTCCTTTTTCTCTTCGTTTACCCCTAAATGCCCCCCCCCCCCCCCCGTGGGACAGCACCAGCTCAACACTGACCTCCCCCTGCCTCGGCACTCATCTTGGGTGTCTAATGGAGCCTCAAGCCTAACACATCCGAACCAGGGTGCATTTACCTGCCCACCTGCAAACCTGCTCCTGTTCCCACTTCCTCCACCTCAGCTCATCTTACCGTCATGGTGCCGCTGGGCCAAAAACAAGGGTGTCATACTTGGCTCCTTTATGCCCCTTTCCAACCCTTCAGAGGGACTGGTCCTCCTCCGAAACATTTCCAGAACTAGCCCCAGCCACTGTTTCTGCTTCCTGACTGGCCAGGACCCTCCCAGTGGCCTCCTGCCTCCCCTCCTCCAGCCCACTGCCCACCCAGAACCCCCAGAGCTTGTCTTGGACCCTCCAGGGGTTCCCACTGAGTCAGCAGGAAGCTCACACTCAGACCCCTGATTTGCGAGCCCTGTGCACGGTAGCCCTGCCTCCTCTCCCTCCTCTCTGTCCCAGCATCCCCTGGGATGCTCCTCACCCAGAAAGCCCTCCAACACCCACTTGTCTGCTCTTCTGCCCAAACACCCCTCTAGGTCTTCAGGTTGTCCATCTTCCCCTGGTCTCGGGGCTCTGAGCAGCCTGCCCTTCCCTGCACCATGACTGCTTCCCTGAGATGCTTCCCCCTGACAGTGTCCGGGGCAGGGCTGGTGGCCCCGCACGGCATTCGCTGTCTTGTGTGTCCATTGCTGTTTCTCATCTGTCTCTGCTGAGGGTGGGGAAGCTCTTGGTGAGTAGTCAGGGGCCCCCTTTGAGTCAGTGCTGGTTCTGCTCCACAGGTGTCTGCTGCGGCTACCTGAACTTACAGTATGTTTCACGGGATCCCAGCCACCCCAGGCATGGGAGGTGAGTGTGGCCTGAGCTGTGCCCAGGGACGGGGCATGCCCAGGCTTGAAAGTGCCTGCTGCAGAGGCTAATGGGAGCCGTGGCCAAGGGTTGTAGGGGGTGTCTATGTGTCCCCCACAATAACAGCCTCAGGGGCCCAGAGACCCCCTCCAGGCAGGGCCAGCTGGGCACAGACATGATAGCTTTAGTGTGGCTGGGACCCCAGGAGGTTCTGGGCATCCCAGAGTCACCCAGCCAGGGGAGAGATCACGGTGCATGTGACAAATATGTGGGCCCCATCACATCACTGAGCAGGGTATGGTCACCCTGCTGTAGGGTGAGGGGTCTGAAAAGCAGTGGTGGAGTGGGGGGCCAGGCCCCAAGTCTCCCCACAAGCTGACAGCATTCCCATGCCCCGGTAGACTCTGTGTGACAGAGCCCAGGGGGTGGTTTTGGGAGGGGCTGGGTGAACGGACAGGCCTGCCAGCTCCACGCCTGCTCTGTTGCAGCCCCTGGAAACAAGCCGGAACTATACGAGGTAAGTGGCGGGCACCTGCCCGGAGGGCACTCACCAACAGCACACACTCAGGTGAGCGGCCACCCTGTGCCCACACGGCCCCTCTCTCCAACAGGAAGTGAAGCTGTACAAGAATGCACGGGAACGGGAAAAGTGAGTCCAGGCTGCTGCCCCAGGCCCACACTGAGGGTCTGGGGGACATGGGGTCAGGCTGGGCCACGTGCAGGGTTTTGCCACAGTTGTGCCCTGGGTTCTGGGGGCCTTGGTGGCCACCTGATGGACACACCCTCCTCAGGTATGACAACATGGCAGAGCTGTTTGCAGTTGTGAAGACCATGCAGGCCCTGGAGAAGGCATACATCAAGGACTGCGTCACCCCCAACGAGTGAGAGTCCTTTCTGGGCCCACCGATAGCTGCCTGGCTCCAGAAGCTTGTTTCCGCCCTCTACGGCCTGGGTGCTCAGCAGGAGTGAGAGGGGGTCTGGTGGGGGCCTCTGCCACCCAGTCAGGCTGGGCAGCCACCCAGGATGCTGGCAGCCTGGGCACCTTCACATCCTGGAAGTCCTGGCTTTTCTGCAGTGTCCACAGGGAGAGGTGCATCTACCACCCTGGTCACCAGCCTGCTCCCCTGGGTGCAGGTGTCCTCGTCAGTGTGAGGGCCTCAGAAGATGAGGGGAGAATTGGGAGGGAGGGCTGTGAGGTGCTGCCTGCCAGGCCTGGTGCCAGAGGGCCGTGGAGCCTTTGTTCAGAGGACCAACATGGCCCAGGAGGGCAGGCAGAGGGCGCTGCTGGGCCTCTGCCCAGCGCTGGGCTTGGGGCCAGACTGCCTGCTGCAGGCCTGACACCCTGGGGCAGCTGACCAGAGCTTTTTTCCTGTGGGGACCCAAGTGAGCAGTGCTGAGCCCGAGGCTGTCCCTCTCCCTAGGTACACTGCAGCCTGCTCCCGCCTCCTGGTTCAGTACAAAGCCGCCTTCCGGCAGGTCCAGGGCTCCGAGATCAGCTCCATTGACGAATTCTGCCGCAAGTTCCGCGTGCGTCCCCTGGGGGGGCAGGAAGGGGGGCCATGTGGGCACTGCTGAGAGGGGCCCAGCCAACACCCCCATGCCCCCTCTCAGCTGGACTGCCCACTGGCCATGGAGAGGATCAAGGAGGACAGGCCCATCACCATCAAGGACGACAAGGGCAACCTCAACCGCTGCATCGCTGACGTGGTCTCGGTGAGCCTGCCAAGGTCTCAGGGACGAGGGTCCTGGGGCTTCCCAGCTGCACGGCACTGACCCCCCTGCACAGCAGGGGGCCTGTAGCTCCGAGTAAGAGGGGTGGGCAGGCTCCTCCTCTGGGCAGTGTCCAGGAAGCCCCTGAGTCTGCCCTGCAGCCCGAGACCCCCATGGGATAGCCCAGGGCCATGGAACAGAACTGCTGGAGGGGTCCAGTGACCAGGAGGTGGAGGCTAAGAAGGGAAAGGCTGGGTTCCCACGGCCAGAAAGGGGCTGAGGAGGAGCCTGGGCAGCCCTGCACAGGGCCTCCCACCCTTGGCCCTGGGGCACGACAGTCTTCCTCATGCACATGCCTGCCCCCAGCTCTTCATCACAGTGATGGACAAGCTGCGCTTGGAGATCCGCGCCATGGACGAGGTGCGTGGCACTCCTGGGCCTGCTGGGGAGGGCGGGGCACCGGGGAGGGGGCCTCACTGTGTGGGTTTGGCAGATCCAGCCTGACCTGCGGGAGCTGATGGAGACAATGCACCGCATGAGCCACCTGCCGCCCGACTTCGAGGGCCGCCAGACGGTCAGCCAGTGGTAAGTCTCAGACCCTTCCTGGGGGCCCTGGGGGCCCTGGGGGCCCCTCCGAGCAGCCCCCATCCCTGTGCTCCCGCCCCCCAGGCTGCAGACCCTGAGCGGCATGTCGGCGTCCGACGAGCTGGATGACTCCCAAGTGCGCCAGATGCTGTTTGACCTGGAGTCAGCCTACAATGCTTTCAACCGCTTCCTGCATGCCTGAGTCCTGGGCCCCCTCCTCTGCCAGAGCAGGGGCCTCTTGGCCTCCCAGGGTGGCCTGTGTCCCTCGGACCCCTGGACTTTCCACAGCAGCCCTCTGTCCATGGGGTCTCGACCCCAGAGTCCCTTCCCCGTAATAAACATGTCTTCTGAACTTCCTGCTGCTGTGGGCATCCCACCCCCAGGGCCTGCTTTTGCATCTGTCGGGACCCTGCTGCCCTGAAGCCCAGGGGCTCTGCACACACTTCTTCAGGGAAGGGCCTGGGTCCCACTCTGGGGCGCCAGCCTCCCTGGGGGTGCTGCCTGGACGAAGAGGCGGTCAGGCCTCCACCTGGGCCAGGCGTGGCGGCAACCCAAGCAGACAGGGATGAAACGTGCTGCCAGGGCTCTGGGGTCCAGGAAGTGTTTCACCTTGAGCACCTGTGGTGTTGAATAAGAGACAAGCCAGGGTTTAATCATAGCATTTTCTCTTCAACGGTGTTCCTTGGTATCTATGGCGGCTAGAGGCAGTGAAAGGAGGGACCTCACTGGTGTTTTACAAGGCAAAGAGCAGAGAGAGGGTTACTGTGTGGGGGTCAGCGTCAGGGCCGGTGGAGGGTTGTCAGGAGGGCAGGTGCTGGGTGTGGGCTGTGCTGAGCGGTACACCCCATGTTTGCTGCGGGAAGAGCACAGTCCAAGCCGGCACTGTGGCATGTGGGAGCGTGGACGCCTGTGGGGCACAGCGTGCTGTGACAGGGAGGCCAGAGCCCAGTCTGCACAGGGCGAGCTGGACCTGTGTCTGACCAGGGAGCAGTCGAATGGGCGGCTGGACATGCGAGGCTAACAGACCGATCTGAGAGGACAGGGGGCTTGTCCCCTAACAGATCATGTCAGTCCGTTTTAAACCAGCCCTTTTTATAAGGAGAAGAAAGGTGCAGGTAAGGGGCTTGGAATTCAGGGAACAGACTAATCAGGTAAAAGCTGCAACATTTTGTCACCTGTGTCCTGGGCAGTGGTCTGGGGCTGTGTCCTGGGCGGTGAGCATCTCCCCCTGGAGCCCAAGGCTCAGATTCCATCTTGAACTGCTCGCAGTCGTCCTGAGGCACAGAGGTGGGGCTGCTTGTGGTCTGGAGTCAGGGTGGGTCGCACCTTCAGTTCCCCAAACATTAGCTTTTTACATGCATTGATTACCAAGCTTATTAGCGATTACTTAAACTATAATTTTCCAACTCTAGAATTCCCCCCCGCCCTGTTAGTTTAAACCATCTCATTTTTATGAGATCACTTTCACATGGAAGCACTCGTTTTGCAGCTGAGCACACATTAGACCATCTGGTGGGCTTAGAAATGCATTTCACTGCAGATCCACATAAGGGGGCACGTTGTAGGCAGCAACAAGCTATGATAAAGCACAAGACAGTTTATCACAACTGACAAAAGTTGCACTCTTTCCAGCTGAGGCGACATTAGTGACTTTTTTGTGTGTGTACCTTACTCCCCTAGTTCCCGCATTAGTGACTTTGAAGGCAACATTTTCCTGTCCTTCAGAGTTGTCACAGGTCCCCAGTTATAAGTAAGTTGTGTTGTTGTTGATATGCTGAAACAAAGTATAATTTCAGAGGCTTTCCAGGGGAGGACAAACACTTATAAGACATGTAGTGGAAGTTGTTCGACATAAGTTCCTCTTGCAAGATAAAAGTCAGAGATGTTTAAAACATGTTTGTTAAATATACCCAAATATTTTCATCTCATTTGAAAGGAACAAGTTCTCCGTAACATGGAGTTAAACAAAAAGTAATGAATATGGGTTTTTTTAGACAGGGGATGGGAGGGAAAGAAACATCAATGTGTGTTTGCCTCTTGTGCGCCCCCTACTGGGGGCCCAGGCATGTCCCCTGACTGGGAATCCAACCAGTGACCCTTTGGTTCACAGGCTGGCATTCAGTCCACTGAGCCACACCAGCCAGGACTTCTTCACTCTTTTCCTGCAACAATTCCAGTGCCCTCATAAATGCAATCAGTTCAGCTTTCTGGGCAGAGGCTCCTTGGCCTCCACTACTCCTTTAGGAGTCACACTGCACACCCAGTCTTTCTGCTTCCTTTGTCCACGTAACTGCTGCCATCTGCATAGAGAGTCCAGGCTGCCTCTCCTAGAGGATGGTCCTGGAAACCAATTCTGCCAGAATACACTTCACCAATTATCTCAGCACGGTCATGCATCTGCAGCTAAATCAGGCCCTGGGAGAAGAGAGGCAGGATCTCACTTACAGTTCAGAAGGAGAATTGTCCAGAAGGATGGCTTCATACCTGCCCCTCCTTCCAGCAGTGAGCCACAGATTTCCCTTCTGTTCCAGCAAGCTCAGCACTTGGTGGGGCACATAACTGGCATAGGCTGGCCCAGGGAAGACTCTTCAGCTTCCTGTGAGAGCTCACAGGTGGTGGCCACAGCTCTCAAGGAGGCTGGCCGCCCCTGGACACTGTGATCTAGTTTCCTTGACAAGTATGCCAGGGGTTGTGAAATGTCACTGAGCGTTTGGGTGGAGACACCTGGGGCAATTTCCTGCCTTTCCCGGATGTGTAATTGAAAGGGCTTCAGTAGGTTGGAAAGCCCCAAGGCCTGTGCAGAAACCAGGAGCGCCTCAGGGACTCGAAAGCCTGGGTGCATTCCTTCGTCCATTCTGAAGGGATATGCTCTGGTCCCTTCAGAGTCTCTCCAGTTTAACACATCTGACGTGGAAACAGAGCATGTGCCTAATAATGCCCAGCAGGCTAGCCCTCTGGCCCTGCTTCACTGGAAGTCTTCACACAGGGCACTGCCCTGCCCGGCAGGGGCTTGTCCTCCACTGAATTTGGTTCCTTGATGGGTGCGAGACAGCGAGACCAGTTCGGGCTCACTTTCCCCGTTCCCTCAGCCAAGTAAGGAGGAAGACCCCTGCCCCAGGGGCTGGAGGGCCGTGGGAACCCTGAAAGCAGCCATGATACCCAGACCTCCCTGGGCTCTCTCCTCCCAGCTTCTGCTGTCTTTCACAGGCAAGCTCCCTTTTCTCTGGACCATTCATCTGTTTCCTTTCAGCCCTGCATCATGACTATGGAAACTCGTGAAAGTTTCAAGGAAAGGCATTTTGTCCCACTTCCCCATCCTTGACAGAACAACTCCCATTACAACAGAAGCAGTAGAGATCCATTCAGCAGCCAGGGCTCTCCTGAGTCTAGATTGTGCAATACATAAGCCAAATGGAATTACAGTAAAAACCACTTTCTTTGTAGTCAGCATAGGTCGACCAATCAGCCAAAATGTGCCCCCAAGGGCGGTTTCCCTGAACGGAGCCCCCCCCCCCCCGCCCCAGACAGAGTTCTGTGAGCCAGAAAGCACCTTATTTACTGACTCTTGACTGGAATTGTAACCTGAACTGAAAAGCACACTGATTCAATCAAATGTGAAGGTGGCAGGAAGTGCTCAGAGTGAGAGGAGAGCTCCCAAGTGAAATCACTTGGCAGCTGCTAGGGAGTCTCCAGATCTTCACCCAAGGGTCCCCCAGTCCAGGCGGCCAATGGGGCTCCCCATCAAATACCCAGACTCCCAAAGAGGGTTCCCAAACAGGTCCCCATGTGGAGTCACCAGTGCAGGAAACCGGAAAAGCAGGCCTTCATGCTGCCTGTCACCTACCAGACCCAATGAGCAGAGATGGGGGGCGGATCTTCAAGGGCGTTTCGTTTGGATGGCTGGTGGTCTGGGAAAACGGTGGGCTTGTACCCTCAAAGCCCATTTTAAACCAGCCCTTTTTATAAGGAGGAGAAAAGTGTAGTGAGGGGTTTGGATTTGAGGGGGAAATTTAACCAGATAAAAGCCGTAGCGTGCTTTCAGTTGTGCCCTGGGCGGTGGGCACCTCCCCCTGGAGCCCCATGGCTCAGGCACCAGCTCGAGTTGCTTGCCATCCTCCTGGGGCACAAAAGTGGAACTGCTTGTGGTCTCCTGGAGCCAGGGTGGGTCACACCTTCAGTTCCTGGAACAATAGCTTGTACACACATTATTTATTTATTTTTAGAGAGAGAAGGGAGAGAGGGAAACATCACTGTGTGGTTGCCTCTCACACACCCCCTACTGGGGACCTGGCCCGCAACCCAGGCATGTGCCGACTGGGGATCGAACCAGCAACCCTTTGGTTCACAGGCCAGCACTCAATCCACAGAGCCACACCAGCCAGGGCAGCTTATTAGCTATTACATGAAACTAAAAGTTTTCCAACATCAAGACCAGTTAAAAAAATTTTTTTTGATCCTCACCCGATGACATTTTTAATTGCTTTTAGAGAGGGGAAGAAAGCAAGATTAAGAGATTAATATGACAAGAGAGAGAGAGAGAGAGAGAGAGAGAGAGAGAGAGGGAAAGCAATGATTGATTGCCTCCTGTACACACCCTGACCAGGAATCGAACTCAAAACCTTTCTGTTTTGGGTAACTGCTCGGACTGAGCCACACTGGCCAGGGCTGGGCAAACTTCGTTTTGCATGTGGGTGAGGTGGGCAGAAGGCAGAGACACTGACACTAGACACAGGACACTGCCCTTTGCCTGATGCCCTGCCCTGGGCGCCACAGGACACTGGGGACAGAGTCCTTGGGCCTGGTCTCCCTGCCTCCATGAGCTTCTGCCCCACCCCACCTGCCTCCAAAGGGCTCAGAGTCAGGGGTCTGGGGGTCGTTGAACCAGGGGGGCAGCCCCTTCGTAAGGCAAAGCTGACCAGAAACCCGCAGGGGTGTTGGCTGGCCCCCCAGGGCCTGCCCCTCCCCCAAGTGCCAGCTAGGTAGAGACAAAGCCGGGTCGAAGGTCTCTGAGGGAGTCTGTAGGGAGGGGCAGGGCAGGTTTATTTCCCTCAGCACGATTCTCTTCCTTTTAAGGCTGACTCCCATCCTGTGGTGCGGTCAGATGACGTGGCCCTTGTCCGTTCCCCGGTGTGGGGACGCCCAGCTTGTCCAATCAGCCTGCAGTGGGCTTGGGTGTGTGTTGGAAGACAGCAGTGATTGCAATGAATTTATTAGATGACAGGGTGATGCTGGAGGGGTGACACAGGAGGGGGCTTGGCACCTCCTGGGCAGCCCAGCACCAGGCCTGGGGGCCACTGGTCACGCTCTCCGCCCCCACCTGCACCAGGCAGAGGCGTCAGGGCGTCGGCAGCGGGAATAGGTGGGCACCAGCAGGGAGGGAAGGCTGGGATGAGACCTTTGCTTAGAAGTTGATAGGCCCCTGAGCTTGCGGGAGCGGGAACAGGAGCGGGAGGGGGAGGGGGGTGGCCTGAGGTGCAGCCCAGCCCCAGGACTCCAGCCTGCCCAGTGGGTTCTGGAGCGGGGGCGGGGGGGTTGGGGTGGGAAAAGGCCAGTTTGGGCTCAGCCTTCAGAACTGCGTGAGTGGAGCCTGAACCCAGCTTCCCTCGCTGACCCAGGTGTCCAGGAGCCATCTGAAGCCCTCCAGGCTCTTTCTGCCCCCTTCCCTGTGCCTTCTGCCCCTGCCCACAGATGGCACAGATGTACAGCCTCTGAGTGTGGGTGAGGCGCTGCAGAAGTGCTTCTCTCATCCCGGACGCTGTCCTTGGCCTGAAGCCCTGCCCCCAGGTGACACAGAACGCTGGCGACAGACTCCTTGGACCTGGGATCCTGGCTGCCCTGCAGCTTCTGCCCCACCCCAGCCACACTCTGCAGGGCTCAGGGTCAGGGGTCAGCTAAACAGAGGGGCGACCCAGAGGCTCCCTCCAGAAGGCAAGCCTGCCCCTTCCCCAGGTGCCAGCTCTGCTGTGGCTGCGGAGAGGAGGCTGAGATAAGGTGGGGAGGGGGTCAAAGGCCTGAGTGGGAGCCTGCGGAGAGGGGTGGGGCAGGGAGTCACACCCAAGAGCCCCTCCCCAGGTGCCAAAGGGTAGATCACCTAGGCTCCTTGTGAGGAGTTTTCCCAGGAGGGTCTGGGGAGGGGGAGTGTGACTCAGCCAACAGGTCAGCGGTTCCACAGGCTCCAGTCCACCCCCAGCGGGGAGACCACAGCCCCGGGTCCAGAAGGATGCGGCCCAAGGCCCTGGGGTGCCTGAGCCTGGGAGAACCCCTGGGAAGGGGTGGAGGGGGGCCCTCAGGGGCAATGTCGGGGGTGGGCTCCACTTAGGATAGGGGTGGGATCCCTGCAGCTCTGCCCCAGGCCCTTGGGGGCAGCGGCAGGCAGGTGGATGCTCAGTCTCCCAGTCCAGGGAAAGGGGCCAAGCCCTCCCCCCTGACAAGCATAGCTCCCGGCTTTGGAGAGGATCGGTGGCTGGAATGCTCCACCTGGTGCCTCCCGTCAGTCAGGAAATACCTGGGGGAGATCCTGGCCCCAGGCAGCTCTCGGCCCACAGGCAGCGGGTACTGGTTTCAGGGAGGACCTGCCCCTGGAATGGTTAACCTGCGCTCCGCCGACAGCCAATCACAGAGCCCTACAGGGAGCACTTGGGAGAGATCCTGGGCCTGGCCCCAGTCTGGCCCAGGCAGCCCTCCCGGCCCTCGGCCCTCGGCCCTCAGCCCTCGAGTGCTGCCCTCCTCTCCGGGCTTCCCCGCCGGAGCACTGGACGTCTGTGGCCTGGGCATGGCGGTTTCGGCCTGGCAAGAGCCATGGCTGCTGCTGGCCGTGCTGGTGGTGACCGTGACGGCAGCCCAGCCTGCTCACCTGCTGACTTCGCTGTCCTCGGGCCAGGGTGCTCTGGACCGCGTGGCTCTGGGCGGCCTGTTAAATACACTAGCGGCTCGTGTGCACTGCTCCTCAGGGCCGTGTGGAAAGGTGAGTGCCCCACCCGACAGGTCTCCCGCTGGGCCCAGCCCTGCCTGCTCCACCCCGAGGGCTGGCAGCAAAAGGCCTGGGCAAACTCCAGGGAGCGGGCAGAGGCCAAGTGGTGCAGTGCTGTGGCCCTGCCTGCAGCCCCAAGCCCACCCCTCTCCTCCCTGGGGTAGGGGTACCATGATGGGGACCCACAGTTCCAGGAAGCCAGGGCCACCTCCCCTGTTGGCCCCTGGGAAGTGAATCCAGGGAGAAGCCATCTGAAAGGGGGGACACCTGTGTACGTGCACTCCTATAATCGAGGGGAGTGCGTGGGAGCTGCTGACAGAGGGGTGTGGCCCCGCAGGAGCGCAGCAGCTCGGGATCGGGGCCAGGCCCTGCTCACCCATCTGTGCCCACAGTGCCTGACTGTGGACGACCTGCTGGCCCTGGGCAGGCCTGAGGAGCCGGGGCTGAGCCCGGGGCTGGCCCTGCAGCCCGCACACGTCGCCCGCCTCAGTGCAGCTGCCATCCTCTACCTCAGCGACCCCGAGGGCACGTGTGAAGATGTGCAGGCTGGCCGCTTGGCCTCCCACGCTGACCACCTCCTGGCCTTGCTCGAAGGCCCCGAGGCCCTGACTCCAGGCCTGAGCAGGCTGCTGCATAGGATTCAGGTCCAGACCACCGGTCAGCCCCCCACAGAGGAGGTGAGGGCCCAGGCAGGTGGGCAGGCCAGGGGCGGGTGAGGGGAACTGAGAGGGGGCACCCATCCAGGGGACTGGCCCCGGGTGTGGTGGGAAGAACAGTCTGCCACCCCTTGTGGGTACCTGAGGGAGTCTGGGGACACACTCCGGGGTGGGCCTGGTCGGCAGGGGTGTCTCATGTGTGTTCACCCCTGGGCTGGGCAGAGACATCAGGAGCCCTAGAGGTGCCTTCATGCCCTTACTGGGGGACGGGCTGAGAGGCTCCTGAGGCCACAGGGAGTGCCCAGGGGGTCACAGCCAGGACCAGGTGAACAAAGGGGTTTGGAGGCCTGTGGCCCTAGGGAGGAGAGAGAAGGAGAGGGGTCTTAGGTGAGCAGGAAGGGGTGGTGTTCCGAGGAGGCCACTCCGGACTGGATCCTGGGGCCATTGGCATCTTGGGGGCACTAGGGGTGGTGGCAGCGTTGCAGGCCAGGAGGACCACACTGGAGGTGAAACTGAGGCCCAGCCCCATACCCCAGGCCTGCGTGGACCTGCCTCAGCTGCTTGATGAGGCAGCGGGGGCCGGGGCTCCCGGCAACCCTGGCTTTGTGCTGGCTGCCCTGCTGGACCACGTCCAAAATGGGTCCTGCTTCCGCGCCCTGCCGCCCCCCCAGTACTTCGTGGACTTCGTGTTCCGGCAGCAGCACAGCGACACTCCCAACATCACACTGGATGGTGAGGCTTGGGCAGGCCGCCGAGCAGGGCACGGAGCTGGGGGGTGGCCAGGGGCCCACACCAACGCTGGTTCTGTCCTCCCTGCCAGAGCTGGAAGCCTTGATGCAGCACCTGGGGGTGGGCGGAGTGGCAGGGCCCCAGAGCGACCACAGCCTCTATCATCACCACCATCCTCTGGGAAAGAGGGCCAGCCTGGCCACCCCCAACAGCAGCTCCAGCGTGTGGGACACGGTGAGCAGCCAGGTGCCATTGTCCCGAGGAGAGGTGGGGCCTGTGGGCCTGCCTGGTCCCTGACCCCTTGTCCTGCCACCTCCCAGGTGTGCCTGAGTGCCAGGGACGTGATGGCCGTGTATGGGCTGTCTGAGCAGACTGGGGTGGCCCCAGACGCCTGGGCCAGGCTGAGCCCCGCCCTGCTCCAGCAGCAGCTGAGTGGGGCCTGCAGCCTCCAGCCCAGTGGCCCGGTCCAGGACCAGCTCAGTCAGGCGCAGAGTGAGTGCCTGTCTCCCCAGCCTGCCTGCCTGGCTGTGCCTGGGGTGCTGGCCACAGGGTGGGGGGCTCCCCAGGGAGCAGGGGTGGGTGCCAGGCTGGCAGGAAGAGACAGGGGGATGTGGGGGCAGCCTGGGTGGGAGGAGGATGGGCCTCTGAGGGCGCCTGATCGCCTGCAGCCCTGCTGAGCTGTTGCTCACCCCTGGACACCCTCCCTGGCCTCCCCTCCGAAGGCCGAGGGCTGAGGGGAGGCTCTCAGCTGGGCCCTCGTCGCCCCCCTCCCCACCCCAGAGTACCTGTACGGCTCGCTGGCCACACTGCTCATCGGCCTCTGCTCCATCTTCGGCCTCCTGCTTCTCGTGTGCACCGGCTGCAGTGAGGCCGCTCACTACGTCATCCAGACCTTCCTGGGCATGGCCGTGGGCGCGCTCACAGGAGACGCCTTCCTGCACTTGACGCCAAAGGTCCGCCCCAGCTTGCCAGGACCCTCCTTCCCCCACCCCAGGGACTCCCCTGCCTGGTTCTCCTTCCGGGCGCACCCTCCTGAAGCCCTTCCCCAAACCCCAACCCCTCTTTGTCATCTGTGGGAGGGATACCCTGAGGCAGCCAGCCCAGTGCCCCCTCCCCCACCCAGGTTCTGGGGCTGCACCAGCATGGCTGGCACGGAGGGGACGGCCACAGCCCACAGCCCATCTGGCGCCTCCTGGTTGCAATAGGGGGCCTCTACACCTTCTTTCTTTTCGAGAAACTCTGCGACCTCTTGCTGCCCCTGGACCCAGAGGTCAGGCTTGTAGGGACTGGGCAGGGTAGGTGGGTGGGGAGGACGTGTAGCAGGCCCTGAGCTGTTGTCCTGGTAGGACCAGAAGGATGAGCCTTGCAGCCACACTGGTCACAGTGGCCACAGCCACGGCATGTCCCTGCAGCTGGCGCCCAGGGAGCTCCGGCAGCCCAAGCAGCCCCACGAGGGCTCCCGAGCAGACCTGGTGAGCCTCCCTGCCCAGGTGTCCCCAGCTCACACAGCCCCTCCACAGGGCCCACTAGTACCTACACCCCAGCCTCCACCACAGGGCACCTGCCCCTGGCCTCTGAGGCTGTTTTGGGGCCCCAGCCCTGCCACGCCTGTCCAGAGGCTCATCCATGTGGACCATGCCCCCCCCCCCCACCCCAGGTGGCAGAGGAGAGCCCTGAGCTGCTGAACCCCCGGCCCCAGAAACTGAAACCAGGTAAGCCCTGGGGAGGTCCCAGAAGGGTTGAGGTGTGGGGTTTTGTGGTGGCCAGGCCTCTGGCAGCCCATGCCTGCTGCACCCGCAGAACTGAGGCTGCTGCCCTACATGATCACACTGGGCGACGGGCTGCACAACTTCGCTGATGGGCTGGCCCTGGGCGCTGCCTTTGCCTCCTCTTGGAAGACTGGGCTGGCCACCTCGCTGGCGGTGTTCTGCCACGAGGTGCCCCATGAGCTGGGTGAGCCGGGAGTGGAGAGTGTGGCGGGCAGGGCGGGGGCGGGGCCTGTCGGGACTCAGGCTCTCCGCCTGACCCCCACCTGCCGCCCCAGGGGACTTCGCGGCCCTGCTGCATGCCGGCCTGTCGGCGCCCCGGGCGCTGCTGCTGAACTTGGCCTCGGCGCTCACCGCCTTCGCTGGCCTCTACGTCGCGCTCGCGGTGGGCGTCGGTGAGGAGAGTGAGTACTGGATCCTGGCGGTAGCCATCGGCCTGTTCCTCTACGTGGCGCTCTGCGACATGGTTAGGGCGAAGAGGGCGCGGAGGGCGCGGAGGGGACTGCCCAGGCGGGGAGCTGAGCGCTGGGCTGACCGCTGACGCGATGCCACCTCCTCAGCTCCCGGCCATGCTGCGCGTGCGGGACCGGCGGCCCTGGCTCCTCTTCCTGCTGCACAACGTGGGCCTGCTGGGCGGCTGGGCGATCCTGCTGTTGCTGTCTCTCTATGAGGACAGCTTCATCCTCTGACGCCTCCGCTCCACTCCTGGACCCTGAGCCTGGCTCCTGCCTGCCCTGTGCTGTCTCAGTACCACGGCCGGAACCCTCAGCTGCGTACCCGGAGTGCCCCAGGCTTTTGAGTCTCCCTCCCCCAGGCCCCAGCAGCTCCGATTCAATAAAGGCATTCTTGCCCTTGCTGCCCAGCCTGCTGTTCCTGCTGGGAGGGAAGGGTCTCCACCAAGAAACGCTGATGAGTGAGGCAGCACCTGGGACCCTCATGGGGAGCCACCCGAGCTGTGCACCCCAGCCTCAGACCTTCCTCCACCAATGGAGAAAGAGGATCCACCAGGCGGGCCCACCTTGGCCGCCCTCCTGCCAGCCCTGGGGCCTCCAGCCCCTCTGCCTGGGCTGGACCCGGCCCTGCCTGCTGCTGCCCTCCCCGGGCCTGCTCCTGCAGGGCTCCCGACTCTGCGCAGGGACCACCTCCGTCCCGCAGACAGTGCTTCTTCAGGTGTTGGGGCTCCTGCCAGGTGCCGGTCTCCACTCTGACAGTACCGTGGGTATGGACTTACTCAGTTATCACTGGTGCCCTGTGACGCCGGTGCTCTGACTGTGCTCATGGCAGTGATGCTGAGAATGAGTGTTCCGTCTGAGCTGCCTCCACCAGCACACCCTCCCAGCCTGGCTTCAGGACCTATGACTTGTGAAGGGGCCCAGAGGGGCTCAGGGGTCACACACTTGCTTGGGCATCCAAGTGGCCCCTTTGCGCTCTGCTCCACGGCCCAGACCCAGAGCCTTGTTGCCAACCTGAGCAAGCAGCCCGACTTGCATACCACACACAAAAATTTACGTGTCATTTTCTCCAGTGTCACTATACTTGCTTGTATTATTTATTACTTACTTTTACAGATCTGGGAAAGGAGGAAGGATGACACGGAGAGAAACATTGATGAGTGAGAGAAACATCAGTTTGTTGCCTCTCATAGGCCCCCAACTGGGGACCAGGCCTGAAACCCAGGCATGTGCCCTGACTGGAAACTGAAGTGGCAACCTTTGATTTTGCAAGCCAGTGCTCAATCCACTGAGCCACAACATTCAGGGCTGCTTGTTTTATTTCTTATGATTCTGTTTCTAAGGCCCAGGACTGTCCCCGTGTATCTGGGGTGACTCCCCACCAAGGGAGAAGTCTTAGCTGTGTGAAGTCCTGGTTCCAGGATCCTGGAGGTGGGCAACTGTGCCAGGCCTGGGGAGCAAGCAAGATCAGGAGAAAATCGCCGCGCTAGGGAGAGGGGTTCATAGCAAGGTGTGGGCATGTAGACTGGCAAACACGTGTCCCCAGGTGCCAGGGACTGAGCGCTCTCAGCGCCCAGGCTTTGATGGTGACAGTGGTGGGGTGGCTCTGAGGAGGGCGCACAGAGCAGAGACGGGGCACGGGATGTATCCGGAAAGCTTTCCCAGCCCAGGGCTGGTCGGGCCTCCTCCACACCAGGCACTTGCCCGGGCGTGCCTGCCTTCCCGGCTCCACGAGTCCGAGGCTCGCCTGGCTCACCCAGGGGCCAAGTTTCTGGCACGGCATCTCGCACCAGGCCTTGGAAAAGGAGACTCGCCTCTTTCTGCGGGGAGAGGTTGCACGCTGACCCCACTCTGGGTCAGGCAGGGGACCCAGCCAGCCCTGAGTTTCGCATCCCCGCCGCGCTCCGCCTCAGTGGGATCCGGGAATTCGGGCGAGCTCGATATCTCGGAGCTCTAGACGCGGAGCGGGCGGAGGAACCGCAAGGCTTCCTGGCTACCCGCGGCCACCAGGGGCCGCAGTCGCACCCCCCTCGCTCCCGCCCAGCTGCTCCACCGAGGCGCCACTGCGCAGGCGCACGATCCCGGAATGTTCACGCTCAGCTTCCGGGCGGCGCCGGACCGTGTTCACCGCTGGACCGTGTTCACCGTTGTCCAGGTACCCCGCGCGCCGGCTCCAACTGCCAGGTGGGCTGCCGTCATCGGCGACTCGCTCACTTTGTCGCCTTTGGCCCCGCGCAGCCCGGGCTCGGCGCCATGTACGCCGTGTACAAGCAGGCGCACCCGCCCACCGGGCTCGAGTTCTCGATGTACTGCAACTTCTTCAACAACAGCGAGCGCAACCTCGTGGTGGCCGGGACTTCGCAGTTGTACGTGTACCGCCTGAACCGCGACGCCGAGGTAGGCCCAAGCCCCGCCAGCTCCCGTCCCTCCCCTCCCACTGCTCGCGGAAGCGGGTGCCTAGGTGTAGAACCAGAAGCCCCGCTGGTTTGCAGCGCCAGAGCGTGACTCTGCACCCCCACCCCCGGCGCTCTTGTGGACCTGAGCCCTGCCCTCGTGCATCGTATTTGCTGTTTTGTTTTTCTAACTGATTAAACGATATGAACACTTGATGTGGGCTAGGTAGTAGGGCTACAAACGCTGAAACAAACAGGCTAGGGGAACTCCTCTAAATAAAGACACACCTGTAAGCACACTTGTAGATTGCAGCCTGTGCAACGGCGGAAACAGGTTATGAAGGAGGCTATGTATTTCCAGCTGACTGACCAGGAGATTGTCGGGGAGACCATTGCAGCAAAGGGAACGGGCTGGATTTAGGATGGGGCAGACTCTTGGCCACAGTTTTAGTGAAGTGAAATGAGCTCACCAGTAGAAGAAATCAAGGGATGTTTTTGTTGCTGGAGGGGTGAGTGCTGATCCAGGAAGGCTTCCTGCAAGAGGCAGCTTCTTACTTGTTTTTGTTTTTTAAGAGGGGCGAAAGGCTCAGCCGGTGAGTGGAGAATGCCCCAGGCAGTAGGAATGCCCTGTGTGGAAGCTGGAGTAGTTGAGGGCGTGGAAAGTTGGACTGAGATGTAGAGTGGAAGGGGAGAGTCAATCACGTGAGCACAGACAGGTCTCTGAAGGAGATTTGTACACAGGGAAGGAAGGGATGGAGCAGTAACTGGCAGGAAAAGGTTCTTTTCGGAGATGAGCAGACAGCAGCAAGTTTGTGCAAGAAGGGAATGAGCCATGAGAGCAGGGTTTGTGAGCCACAGCCCACAGAGCCCTAAGGATGCTTTTTACATCCTTACAGAGTTGTGAAAAAATTCCAAAGAAGAATCCTCAACAATCTAGATGTGACTGCTAAGTCAGTTATCAGCTGTCTGGCCCTTTCCAAAAAGTTTGCCATCTCTCACATTGGGGAGTAAAGTGTGGGGCAGGAAGAGATGCGGAGGGAGAGCTGGACAGGGGCTTTGAGTGGGTGAGAGGATTCACTAGTTAGTCATGGACGCGAAACAGAACAGCCTGTTCTGGTCGTGCACATCTGTGGGTGGGTCAGGAGTTGGGATGGGGCATAGCCTGACTGCCGGGACGCCTGGCCTCTGCTCTGAGGTTGGGCAGAGGATGGAGAAGCTGTGAGGGAGGTGGGCAGGTGCACCGCCAGGGGCAGGTATAATGTGACAGCCATCCACAAAAAAGGCCCCTTGACCTTTGGGAGGCAAAACCATGTAGCACTTTATTGAAATTAATAAAACCCCCCAGTAAATAGAAAACATATCAGGGTTACAAACGGGAAGTCTCATTGCAGAGATTTCAGCCATTCCTAGGTTAATTAGTAAGTTCATTGTTCTTTATCTCAAACAACAATAAATTTGTTGCAGTGAGGTTTACAGTGTGTGGGTTTTTAAAAAAACATTTTATTTATTTTTAGAGAGAGGGGAAGGGAGGGAGAAAGAGATGGAAAAAAACATCAATGTGTGGTTGTCTCTCACACACCTGCTACTGGGGAACCAACCTGCAACCCAGGCTGTGCTCTGACTGGGAATCGAACCTGCAAACTTTTGGTTTGCAGGCCGGTGCTCAATTTACTGAGCCACACCAGCCAGGGCCCAAGGTAATTTTAAACATAAACAAGGTGATGCACTTGCCTGACAGGATTTTTAAGAATCTTTATTTTAAAGCTGCATCATTAGGTACATTTAAGACAAACTTAGAATATTAGTTTTACTTTTAAAATATGTGTATTATTTTACTTTTGAATTGACCTTTTCATCATGAAATGTCTTTTTTATCTCAAATACTTTTTACCTTAAGATCCACTTTGTCCAATAGTAACGTGGCTACCCCAGCTTGCTTTATTTTAAGTCATTACATGGGATATCCTTTTAAAACCTTGTCCTGATATGTAAAGTGACTCAATAGCAAATGATTGTTTATCATTCTGGTGGCTTTTGTCTTCTCATTGGAGTTTTTGTCTACATGGGATGTGATTTCCTGCAAAATGAGGTCTGAATGACCGTCTTATTCTGTGTCTTTCTGCATGTTCCTTTATTTCTTCCTGTTTCCTTCTTGGTTTTGTTTTGGATTAACCAGGTATTTTTATTTCATTTATTTTCGCTAGTGGCTCCCAGTTGTGTATTTCGTATTGTTTTTCTTATCCGTCACATGAGATGGCAACACTCTGCCTCCAAACCAGGGCTTGTGCCCCAGACGACAGAACCCTGTGGCACTCCAGCCCTGTGCATGCCAAACCCTTTGTCCTGGGGTCCCGTGTTTCACATCTGAGGGTGCACAGCCAGGCAGCTTGGGTGTGCTGAGAGCCGCTGCCCAGCCTCTGCCCCTGCAGGCTCCCGCTTGAGGCGGGTTCCTCAGGAGAAGCCTGTGGCCAGGTTGGGGACCCAGGCTGAGCGTGGTATTATGCACGTAGGGCTGGGGCGTGTGTGGCTGTCTCCAGGAGAGCCTTGTGTCCCCCACTACCTTGAGAGTTCGGTCAGAGCTGCTGGTAGCAGGGCCAGTCCTGGGTGGTCTCTTCCCCCTGTCCCTCCATAAGGCAGGGCCGCCCATGGCAGCAGTGTGTCTCTTCCCTGCCCCCCCCCCCCC
>PVIA01001671.1:47338-211268 GCA_004024845.1 Tonatia bakeri | reverse complement strand
TTCGGCAACGTCATGTCCATGGCCAGTGTGCAGCTGGCAGGCGCGAAGCGGGATGCCCTGCTGCTGAGCTTCAAGGATGCCAAGGTAGGTGGTAGACTTGGTGGGAGGTCCTGGGCACAGTAGCAGGTGGGGGCAGCCAGCTGGGCAGGGCTGTGGTGGGCGAGCTGCGGTGCTGACCTGCCGTCCCCAGCTGTCGGTGGTGGAGTACGATCCAGGCACCCATGACCTGAAGACTCTGTCTCTGCACTACTTCGAGGAGCCGGAGCTCCGGGTAGGGCCCGCTGTACCCCTGCCCCCTCCTGCCCTTCCTTTCCCCTCCCACCCCAGTCCCTGCCTCGCTGCTTCCTCAGGGTTTCCCGTCTGCCCCGTAGTCAGCCTGATGGCCCTCCACCCGCAGGACGGCTTCGTGCAGAACGTGCACACGCCTCGGGTGCGCGTGGACCCTGACGGGCGCTGCGCCGCCATGCTC
The DNA here is from genome assembly GCA_004024845.1 of Tonatia bakeri. Lineage (NCBI taxonomy): Eukaryota > Metazoa > Chordata > Mammalia > Chiroptera > Phyllostomidae > Tonatia > Tonatia bakeri. The sequence continues at coordinate 210,799 of PVIA01001671.1, read as the reverse complement.
ATCTACGGCACGCGGCTGGTGGTGCTGCCCTTCCGCAGGGAGAGCCTGGCCGAGGAACACGAGGGGCTCGTGGGCGAGGGGTGAGTGCAGGGGTGGGGCGGTGCCTGAACCCCTCCACCTCTGCCTCCCACCCGCTGAAGCCCCCGGTCCCCCAGGCAGAGGTCCAGCTTCCTGCCCAGCTACATCATCGACGTGCGGGCCCTGGACGAGAAGCTTCTCAACATCGTCGACCTTCAATTCCTGCACGGCTACTACGAGCCCACCCTGCTCATCCTGTTTGAGCCCAACCAGACCTGGCCTGGGTGAGGCCCTCTGCTGCGGGCCTCCTTGGGGGGGCGGTGCAGGGGCGGGGACCCCCGGCTAACCCACCCCCTATGGCCCCAGGCGGGTGGCTGTGCGGCAGGACACGTGCTCCATCGTGGCCATTTCGCTGAACATCACGCAGAAGGTCCACCCCGTCATCTGGTCTCTCACCAGCCTGCCCTTTGACTGCACCCAGGCCCTCGCTGTGCCCAAGCCCATAGGTGAGGGCTGTGGTGGTAGGGGTGGGGGTAGCATGGAGCGCCCCAGCTCCACCCACCGGCACATCTTCCTGCAGGTGGGGTGGTGATCTTTGCTGTCAACTCGCTGCTGTACCTCAACCAGAGCGTCCCCCCGTATGGCGTGGCCCTCAACAGCCTCACTTCGGGCACCACTGCCTTTCCCCTGCGTGAGTGTGGGGGGTGAGGCTCAGGGTGGGTTTGGGGCAGGGGCAGGGGCACTGCTGGGTCCACCTGACGCCCCCACTGAACAGGCACCCAGGAGGGCGTGAGGATCACCCTCGACTGTGCCCAGGCAGCCTTCATCTCCTATGATAAGATGGTCATCTCCCTCAAGGGCGGAGAGATGTGAGTCTCCCCGCAGTGAGCTTTGTGCCCCTTAGGGTCGGCACCCCCAGCCCCTGCCCCTCGAGCCCTGCCCCCAGCTCATTGTCCTCCCTTCCGCAGCTACGTGCTGACCCTCATCACCGATGGCATGCGCAGTGTCCGCTCCTTCCACTTCGACAAGGCTGCTGCCAGCGTGCTCACCAGCAGCGTGAGTCAGGGCTAGGGGGTGCGCCTGGGCCTGGGCCAGGGCCAGGGCCAGGGCCCCCGCCCCCTCACCACCCACCTCCTCCCCTCCCTCCCTCAGATGGTCACCATGGAGCCTGGGTACCTGTTCCTTGGCTCTCGCCTGGGCAACTCCCTCCTTCTCAAGTACACAGAGAAGCTGCAGGAGGCCCCAGCCAGCGCCGTCCGCGAGGCTGCTGACAAGGTGGGTGCCCAGGACTGCCTAGTGTGGGGTGTCCAGCCTTTGGGCATCTTCGGGCCACACAGTAAATACACTGCGATGTGTAATTGCCAAATATCTCAACGTTTTAAGTAAACTTACGGTTTTGTGTTGGACCACATACATAGCTTTACTGGGCTGTGTGCAGCCTTGACTCTGGGACATCACCCTGTGCAGGGTGTGCCCAGGGTTGCTCATTGTCTCCTGCCTCACAGGAAGAGCCTTCATCCAAGAAGAAGCGAGTAGACTCCACAGTGGGCTGGTCAGGTGAGGGCCAGGGGCCGGGTGGGGGTGGAATGGAGGTGCAAGGCCAGGGGCCCTCGGCAGCTCAGAAGGGCTCCCTTGTGCTTCAGGGGGCCAGTCAGTGCCACAGGACGAGGTGGACGAGATCGAGGTGTACGGCAGCGAGGCCCAGTCAGGCACACAGCTGGCCACCTACTCCTTTGAGGTGAGGTTGTACAGAGAGGGGCCCCGCCCTGGCCGGCCCACCCACCTGACCACTGCTGTCCCCGCAGGTGTGTGACAGCATCCTCAACATCGGACCCTGTGCTAACGCGGCCATGGGCGAGCCTGCCTTCCTGTCTGAAGAGGTGCCTGGGCTGGAGAGGCGGGTGGGGGCGGTTTGCGGGGCAGAGGGGCCCTTTGCAGGGGGCCTCTCACCACCTCAGCCCTGCAGTTTCAGAACAGCCCTGAGCCGGACCTGGAGATCGTGATGTGCTCTGGCTACGGCAAGAATGGGGCCCTGTCCGTGCTGCAGGTGCGTGGGTGGTGGCTGGGGGTGGTGTCCCCCAGGGGACCTGGATGGAGAGACACGCTTCATCATCCTTCCAGAAGAGCATCCGGCCCCAGGTGGTGACGACCTTTGAACTTCCTGGCTGTTATGACATGTGGACGGTGGTTGCCTCAGTGCGCAAGGAGCAGGTATGAGCCCTCAGCACTGCGAGGAGGCCCTGAGGGGTGATGACCCAGTGCTCTGTCTGTGTGAGGCTTGGGGGTGGCCTGTGAGCAGTGGGGCTTCAGCGGGGTCTGCTGCGTGGGCCCCGGTGGCTGCACTGAGAGCTTGCTCTGGCTCAGCTGTGGGGCCTGCCCGCTGTCTGAGTGCCCCAGCTGGGTGCTGGGGTTTGTGCTCTTTCTGCTCTGTCACGTTATAGGAGGAGACCCCCAAGGGCGAGGGAACAGAGCAGGAGCCCAGTGCCCCTGAAACAGAGGATGATGGACGGAGACACGGGTTCCTGATTCTGAGCAGGGAGGACTCCACCATGGTGAGGGGCCAGCTGGCAAGGGGTCTGCTGGCAAGTGGGACCCATGGGGGGGGGGGGTCCCACTGGTGAGGGGCGCCTCACCACTGTCTCCCACAGATCCTGCAGACCGGGCAGGAGATCATGGAGCTGGACACCAGTGGCTTTGCCACACAGGGCCCTACAGTCTTTGCTGGCAACATCGGGGACAATCGCTACATCGTCCAAGTGTCACCACTGGGCATCCGCCTGCTGGAAGGAGGTGGGCAGAGTAGGCGGGTGGGCAGACCAGCGGGGCTGGGGTGGCGCGTGCTGACCCCCCTGTGCCCGCAGTGAACCAGTTGCACTTCATCCCCGTGGACCTGGGCTCCCCCATCGTGCAGTGCGCTGTGGCCGACCCCTGCGTGGTCATCATGAGTGCCGAGGGCCATGTCGCCATGTTCCTGCTCAAGAGCGACTCCTACGGGGGCCGTCACCACCGCCTGGCGTTGCACAAGCCACCGCTGCATCACGTAGGCTCCCCCACACCCCCTGGGTGCACCGTCCCCGCACCGCTGCCCCCACCCCTCCCTAACACCCAGCCCTGCTTTCCCCCATAGCAATCCAAGGTGATCGCGATGTGCGTGTACCGAGATGTCAGCGGCATGTTCACCACCGAGAGCCGCCTGGGCGGGGCCCGTGATGAGCTAGGGGGCCGCAGTGGCTCAGAGGCGGAGGGCCAGGGCTCAGAGACCAGGTGCGTGGGGGGCCGTGGCCGGGGGCCAGGGCCTGGGGCCCCTATGGTGTGCTGCCCGTGACGTGTGTGCTCCCCAGCCCCACCGTGGACGACGAGGAGGAGATGCTCTACGGGGACTCAGGCTCCCTCTTCAGCCCCAGCAAGGAGGAGGCCCGCAGGAGCAGCCAGCCCCCTGCTGACCGGGACCCCACCCCCTTCCGGGCTGAGCCCACCCACTGGTGCCTACTGGTGCGGGAGAACGGGACCATGGAGGTGGGTGGCACCCTGTGCCGGCGCAGCTGCCTATCCCCTGCCGATCCCCCATGCCTTTCCTGTGCCCACCACCGCTCCCCCCGACAGATCTACCAGCTCCCTGACTGGCGGCTGGTGTTCCTGGTGAAGAATTTCCCTGTGGGGCAGCGGGTCCTGGTGGACAGCTCCTTTGGTCAGCCCACCACGCAGGGTGAGGCCCGCAAGGAGGAGGCCACTCGCCAGGGGGAGCTGCCCCTCGTCAAGGAGGTGCTGCTGGTGGCTCTGGGGAGTCGCCAGAGCAGGCCCTACCTGCTGGTGAGCACAGGCCTGCACGCACCTGCCCCTCCCTGCCTCCCCCGCCCCCCGTGCCTGCATGCCCAGGCCTCTTGACAACCAGATACTGTCCTTAGGTGCACGTGGACCAAGAGTTGCTCATCTATGAGGCCTTTGCCCATGACTCACAGCTCGGCCAGGGAAACCTGAAAGTTCGCTTCAAGAAGGTGCGGCGGTGACTGAGAGGGTGCAGGGCAGGGTGGGGGCAGGGACCTACCCCCATGGTGGGGGGACCTACTCACAGTTGCCCCCCCACCCAGGTCCCCCATAACATCAACTTCCGAGAGAAGAAGCCAAAGCCGTCCAAGAAGAAGGCGGATGGCAGCAGCGCTGAGGAGGGGTCCGGGGCCCGAGGGCGTGTGGCGCGGTTCCGCTACTTTGAGGATATTTACGGCTACTCAGGGGTAGGCAGGTGGCTTTGTGGGAGCCAGGCTGGTGCGGCGGGGACCTCAGTCCAACGACCTCCTCACGGTACTGCCCCCAGGTGTTCATCTGCGGCCCCTCACCCCACTGGCTCCTGGTGACTGCCCGGGGGGCCCTGCGGCTGCACCCCATGGGCATTGATGGCCCCATCGACTCTTTTGCCCCATTCCACAATGTCAACTGCCCCCGTGGCTTCTTATACTTCAACAGACAGGTAGATGCCTGGCCGAAGCTGCCCAGGGCAGGAGCAAGTGTTGGGTCCTGGAATGAGGCCCTTGGACACTGGGGTGGGGTACCCAGAGGTGGTGGGGCTGAGGCTAAGGAGGTGAAGTGTGGAGTTCAATGCTGGGAAGGTTTTGGGGGAGGGGATCAAGGGGACCTACCTGGGTGGCCGGGATACAGTCAATGTAACCGTTCTGTGAGCTGGGACATCAGCTCTGCCCCTCAGGAGCCGTGTGACTCTGGCTAATGTGCCCACCTTTTCCACCTCACTTTCCTCATCTGTGTTGGGCAGATGATAGCAGTGACGCCAGGGCCACTCAGAGGGCTCAGTGACAATGGTACCGATGCACCCAGGACTGGGTGAGGGAGGGGCCACGGCCCTGGCAGGGCTCTGTCGCCTCTCTGTGCAGGGCAGGTGCAGTTCACCCTTGACCTCCTGTGCCCTCTGGTCCTGGCCCTCCCTTGCCCTGCCCCAGCCACAGCTGTGGCCAGCACCCCAGCCCTGGACGAGCCAGAGAGGAGGGAAGGAGGGACAGACGGCTCCAACAGGGCCGAGGGCTGACCCCAGGGACCCCCGGGCACAGAAGCAGCACAGATGACCGCAGGCCCGGGGGTCCCTGGGGTCAGCCCTCAGCCCTGCGGTCATCTGTGCTGCTTCTAGCAGGTGCCTGGTCTCACTGCCCCCACATTCCCCCCCAGGGCGAGCTGAGGATCAGTGTCCTGCCTGCCTACTTGTCCTACGATGCCCCGTGGCCTGTCAGGAAGATTCCATTGCGCTGTACAGCCCACTACGTGGCCTACCACGTGGAGTCCAAGGTCTGAGCTCTCTTCATGGCCAGGGACCTTCTGGGCCTGGTCTCTGGTGTATGACACCCTCCACTCCCCCAGGTGTATGCTGTGGCCACCAGCACCAACACACCCTGCACCCGCATTCCACGCATGACAGGCGAGGAGAAAGAATTTGAGACCATTGAGAGAGGTAGGAGACGCCCAAGCTGGGCCTGTTTAGGGGGCTGCCCCTCCCTGACCAGCACCCTGTCTCTGCAGATGACCGGTACATCCACCCCCAGCAGGAGGCCTTCTCCATCCAGCTCATTTCCCCAGTCAGCTGGGAGGCCATCCCCAATGCCAGGCAAGGCTGGGCCGGGTGGGTGGCCAGGTGGGAGACCAGCTGGGGTCTGCGTCCTGACCCAGCCTCCTGTAGGATTGAGCTGGAGGAGTGGGAGCACGTGACGTGCATGAAGACGGTGTCGCTACGCAGTGAGGAGACCGTGTCGGGCCTCAAGGGCTACGTGGCCGCAGGGACCTGCCTCATGCAGGGAGAGGAGGTCACGTGCCGCGGGCGGGTAAGGGCCGGCGGGCTGGGGCAGGCCCACCGGAAGCCCCTCTGCAGTGCTCTCAAGTACTGACCGCCTTCCATGCATGCAGATCCTGATCATGGATGTGATTGAGGTGGTGCCTGAGCCTGGCCAGCCCCTGACCAAGAACAAGTTCAAGGTCCTGTATGAGAAGGAGCAGAAGGGGCCTGTGACTGCCTTGTGTCACTGCAACGGCCACCTGGTGTCGGCCATTGGCCAGAAGGTGCGTCTCTGCCCTGCCCTGCCCATCACCCTGCCACCCCCTACCCCCTGAGCCGCTGGCTGCCAGCTCTCCCGTCTGCAGATCTTCCTGTGGAGCCTGCGGGCCAGCGAGCTGACAGGCATGGCCTTCATCGACACCCAGCTCTACATCCACCAGATGATCAGCGTCAAGAACTTCATCCTGGCCGCAGACGTCATGAAGAGCATCTCACTGCTGCGCTACCAGGAGGACAGCAAGACACTGAGCCTCGTGTCCAGGGTACCCAGGGGGCTGGCACCCTGTGCTGGGGGGGTCCCCGTCCCTGGGCGGGCCCTGACGTTCCTTTCCCGCCATTCCCAGGACGCCAAGCCCCTGGAAGTGTACAGTGTGGACTTCATGGTGGACAACGCTCAGCTGGGCTTCCTGGGTGAGTGCAGCGTCTGGGGCCAGGGTCCCCGGAACTGTGACAAGGGCCAGGCTGACTCTGGGCTCTGTTCGCAGTGTCTGACCGTGACCGCAACCTGATGGTGTATATGTACCTGCCAGAGGGTGAGCACTCCCTCCCCTGGGCGGGGTGGGGCGGGGGCAGGGCAGGCCCTGACCTGAGGTCCCTCTGGCCCAGCCAAAGAGAGCTTTGGCGGCATGCGCCTGCTGCGCCGGGCAGACTTCCACGTGGGTGCCCACGTGAACACCTTCTGGAGGACGCCGTGCCGGGGTGCCGCCGAGGGTCCCAGCAAGAAGTCGGTTGTGTGGGAGAACAAGCACATCACGTGGTTCGGTGAGTGCTAGGCAGGCTGGGGGCACACGGCCGGGTCAGGGGTGCTGGGGTAGCCTGCTCACACTGTGTCCCCACAGCCACACTGGATGGTGGCATTGGGCTCCTACTGCCCATGCAGGAGAAGACCTACCGGCGGCTGCTGATGCTGCAGAACGCACTGACCACCATGCTGCCCCACCACGCCGGTCTCAACCCCCGTGCTTTCCGGTGAGCATGCCCTCCCCCCCTACCCCTGCCAGGTCTGCTGCAGCTCCCCACCACCTGACACCTCCCTAGGATGCTGCATGTTGACCGGCGGACCCTGCAGAACGCCGTGCGAAACATCCTGGACGGAGAGCTGCTCAACCGCTACCTGTACCTCAGCACCATGGAGCGCAGCGAGCTGGCCAAAAAGATTGGCACCACGCCGGACATTGTGAGTGGCCCTCCTGGCCCGCCTCCTCACCCTGCCCTACTCCAGCCCTCACCACCCTCACCTGCTCCTCTCCCCACAGATCCTGGACGACCTGTTAGAGACGGACCGAGTCACTGCCCACTTCTAGACCCCCAGACACAGACACAGCCCCACCCCCTTTTTGTACAAAACACAGAAAAGAGGCTTGTTGGATTTGAGAAGTGTGTGTGGTCATTGCAGGGCCCCTGGCCCCACCAGTGGTCAGAGCCCCAGGGATCTCCCCACTCCAGTGCCTCCAGCCCTGGCCAGCAGTGGTCTTGCTGCCGGGGCCTAGGTCTCCAGATACTCGTATAGCCCCTCGGTCTGGGGCATGAGGCCCAGGTGCACCAGCGCTCGGACCAGGAGGGCGGTGAGCCGCATGGACAGGGTCTCCAGCCTGGGCAAGGGGGTGGAGGAGGGGAGATCAGTAGGGAGCAGGCACCGACCCCCCACACCCACTGGGCTCCAGCTGTCCACTCACCGCAGGACCACTTCAAACTTGAACATCTCCCAGACAACCCTGAAGTGGCGTAGGAGGCTGGTGCCGTAGACACTCGGCTGCGCTGTGCCCAGCAGGCGGCTCCAGCCTCTGACCGCACTGTGGGAGACAGAGTCAGTCTGGACCCCCACCCCCCAACCCGGGCCTCTCACCAGCACCCACCTCTTGGCCATGAGGAAGTAGCGGTCCACCGGGGCGCCGAGAGTGGTGTTGATGGCGCGGACGGTGTTGATGTTGCGCAGCACGAGCAGCATGGACCGTGGCAGGGCCTTGAGCACAGCCATGATGTCCTCGAAGTGCTCCCGTGCCATGGCCTGCATGTAGGCCGCCTCCTCGCGGCTCAGTAGGTGGGAGCGCCACAGCTGCCGCAGGCGCACTGGCCTCTGCATGAGCACCTCCGAGAACAGGAAGTAGTCTGGGGCGGGGCTGAGCTGGGCTGCACAGCCCCCTGCCCGCACGCACATGCCCCAGGCTCACCTTCCACCCCCAGTGCTGCCGCATGGGTCTTCATCGAGGCGTCGTCCCTCAGGATGATGGCCCGCCACAGCTGGCACAGGGCCGAGCGGTCCCTGTGGGGCCCAGAGTGAGCCGAGGCCCAGACAGGAGAGGCCAGGCCCAGCCTCCCCACCCCCTCACTCACTTCTCGTCCAGGAACTGGTAGAGCCCGTGGTCCAGCAGCACTAGCTGCGCCTTCCCGTCCGGGCCTTTCCGCACCAGAACTAGGGACAGGGCACGTGGCTCACTCGCACCTACCCCAGCCCCATGCCCCACCCCACCCCGCCGTGAGCCCTCCCTACCGTTGCCAGGGTGGGGGTCGGAGTGGATGAAGCCCGTGTAGAATATCTGCTCGGCAAAAGCCTGGATGAGCTTCTCCGCTATCTGGGGCGAGGACAGGGCCATGCCGTCACATAGTGCTCCCGGCCCTGTCCCCACTGGGTGCATGCACAGGTGCGTCCTCCCCTCGCCCCATGCCAGGCACGCATGGCACTCACGTCCCGCACGGCCAGCCCCATGGACTTGATGGCCTCCACGTCGTTGACCTTGCAGCCCTCGCAGAACTCGGCTGTCAGCACCCGCTGGGAGAGAGTGAGAGGCTGAGCTCGGCAGACCTGTGCAGCCTCCCACACACCCACTCAGGAGGGGGCTCCGCCCACCTTGCTGGATGTGTCCCAGTGCACTCGCGGGACCACAACATAGTGGAAGTGCTGCAGGTCCTGCGCACAGCGCTCAGCGTTCCGCCCCTCATTTTCAAAGTCCAGCTCCTGGGCCAGGGTCCCCTTCAAGTCCTGAGAGCCACACAGGGAGTCGGGGGTCAGAGTCAGGTGCCATTCAGCACAGCACGTGCAGAAGCCACTCCCCAGCCCGCCTGCAGCAGCGGCACCTGGAGGACCCAGCTGAAGCCGAAGCTGGGGTGCATGAGCTCCACGAGCCGGAGCAGGAGCTCCAGGGTGTGGATGTCCCCATCAAAGCGGTCCCGCAGGTCGATGTACTGCACCTGCAAGGGCAGGGGGGTGGTGGCTGCTGCTGTCATCGGAGCCCACTCCTGCCCATGAGTCTGCGGCCCCCCGAGGCGAGCACCTTGTACCTTCACAGCCACAGCAGTGCCATCGTGCAGCCGGGCGCGGTGCACCTGGGCCAGGCTGGCGGCGGCGATGGGCTGGTAGTCAAACTCTTGGAAGAGCTCCTGGGGTGGGGCCTGGAAGTCCTCGAGAAACAGCTCGTCCACCTGGCCAGAGTGGGTCCAACAGCAACGTGGAGGCCACTGCGGAGCGCCGCCCCCCAGCCCTGCACCCCAGGGCAGGGCTCACCTCCTGGAAGCCTCGAGTCAGGGCCCTGTCCTCCAGCACTCTCAGCGTCCTGATGTACTCCGGGGGCAGCAGGTGGTTGAAGGAGCACAGCCCCTGACCCAGCTTCACATACAGACCCCCGTTGCTAATGGCCCCGGCCACCAGGGCATCCGCTGCCCGCTGATGACACGCAGACATCACCTCCAAGTACCTCGGGCTGTTCTGACCACAGGCATGGAGCGAGGGGATGGGGACAGGCAGGCATTTCAGTCCACCCAACCCCGCCCCACAGCACAGGCGGGCCCCGCTGCCCCCAAGGACGCATGGACAGACCTCTTCCACCCCTCGCAGGATGACGTTTGTGCACCACCAGTAGTCCACGGAGATCTGCAGGCCGATCCTCACAGACCTGCTGGCACAGGCTCCCTCAGCACCCACAGGCACCAGGTCTTGGGCCCTACCCTGCCAGCCCCTCCCTGCACCAGGGGACAGAGGACACTCCCCAGCCTCCTCACTCTCTGAACTGTGTCAGTGTCAGCTGCTGGTCTGCAGAAGAGGCCGCCTGTGTCCGTGCCGACCCTCGGCCCCTGAACACCACTGCCAGGTGCCCAAGACCGAAGAGAAGGTGAGAGCTGGGGTGGGGGATTCAGGCCCGAACAACCAGACGTGCATGGTCTTTTCGCTCTGGCCGAGCACTCTCCACAGAGGAAGCCCACCGCAACCTGGCACGCTGTGGCTGCCGGCCAGACAGCCACCGTCACCAGCTCCCACTCGGGTGCACCCGCATTCCCCGCACTGCCTCCTCTGCACTGGGCCGTCTCTCCCAGGCTGGGCCCCTGTGAACAGGAGCCTCCAGGGAGTCAGCTCCCGGGCGGGGATCCCCTGAGCTCCTGCCAGCAGGACAGCCCAGCACAACCCCGGAGGCCCAGGTCCCATCTGTTGTCGGCGGCTTCTCACACATGCTCCCCACGCCTCAGGCTCTGGATGGGCAGCCCTGCGTCTGACAGGAAAGGACCCAGGCCTGGAACCCAGGCTTCTGACACTCAGACCTTCCCAGGAGGGACGTGGGGCTCCTGTCCTTCAAGGCAGGAGCCCTGGCAGGACCCAGGGCCAGTCGTGAGTTGAGCCTCTCCTTCCCACCTCGGCCACATTCCACCCCTGGCCACCAGCACCACAGATGGCACAGGAGCAGACAGGGCTGTCTGTGAGGGAGGGAGGGTGACCGAGACAAGCACTCAGAGCTCCCTGGTGACCTGGGGGCAGGGGCCCTTCCTGAGAAACTCAGCCCAAAACCCAGGGCAAGGTCTGCACAGGGGTGGGGTGACCACTGAGTAAGTCCCTGGCTGTGGATGAGAGAAGCCAGGTGTTTCGCAGCTGGAGAAAATAAGCTACAAATAGACAGAGCAAGCTGTGTGGTGACATGAGGTATCTGCGTGAACGCAGAGGTGGATGCCCACAACTCGGCCCAGCATGCAGGGCTCCTGTCCATGGAGGCCTGGCGCCCAGCACCCGAGCAGCTACACACAGGCCTGCTCGTCACAGCCCTGAGACCTCCAGCCTGTGCCCACCCCGAGGGCCAGTGGCCAACGCCAGCACTGTGAAGGAACAACATGAGCCTGGACCGTCTTGCAGTGCAGAAAAAAAATGCTCAAAAATGGAGACATGTCCAAAAGATTTGGAGATGTTAATGATAAAATCTCAGTTCTCTGAAGCACATTCCTACCTACATTTGAAATGTTTTACAATAAAATGTTGATTCTTAAAAAGGGTCACAAAAGCTAAGTTGAGCTCTGGCTGGTGTGGCTCAGTGGACTGAGTGCAGGCCTACGAACCAAAGGGCCGCTGATTCAATTCCCAGTCAGGGCACATGCCTGGGTTGCAGGCTGGGTCCCCATTGGGGGCCGCGTAGGAGGCAGTCACACGTTGATGCTTCTCTCCCTCTTTCTCCTTCCTTTCCCCTCTCTCTAAAAATAAAATCTTAAAAAAAAAAAGCTAAGTCAAAGGGGTTCTGACTTGCCACCCTGGAACAGTTCAGCAACAAAATAACACTGATACTAACAGAGCAATCCATGGGGTAAAGCGGGAGTCCAGGTTGATGACATACTTGCAAAAGTTTCAAGCAAAAAGTTATATTATTCTTGCAACTTTTCTGGACATTTGAAACTGTGACCAAAAAGTAGGGGAGAGCCCAGAGACTGTACACAGAAACCAGGCCCTACTGCAGACCGTCCCCACTCTGGTCTGTGAGTGCTGGCCATCCTGCCAGGGGACAGGCGCCTGGCATCTCAGAGTTGACTCACCCCCACCCTGCTTCTTCCTCGGGCTCCTGCACCCTCGGTGTCCCGCCTGCAGCAGGCCTGCCCATCCCAGCAACGGTTAAGGTGTAGAGCTGACAAGAAGGCACAGACTGCAGGGACCTGGCTGCAATCCCAGCCCAGCCTGACCCCGGCAGAGAGGTGGCGAGATGCGCCCCAGCTGGCCACGAGCAGTGCAGAGCCAAGTTTCAGAGGGACGGCCCTGGGTGGGGGACGGTAGTCACAGAAGAGGAAGTGGACCTGACTCCTGGCTCTGCAGTGAACCAGCAACGGGCTTGCTTCACCCGGGAGGCAGGAGCGGGCAGCAGTCAGCCACCTGGCGCCTCTGGCCTGAGTGTAAATCTCAGTGGAGCTTCTGGCTAAGAGCCCGAAGGCCTCAGTGGCCCTGGCCTTAAGCGGCCCAGGTCTGAGAAGCAGCAGGCGCTCACAGCCAGTGGGTCAGACCCACCCTAGGCAGCCCCACATGAGGCCTTTCCCAGGCCCTCTTGTAGGGTGGGGGGAGTGGGGAGGCATGTTTGGGTCAGCTGAGGTTTCACTCAGAGCCAAGAGCTGGCTCTTAGGACTTTGCAGCTGCAGGGACTGCTGGCTCTGACCAAGGGCAGGAATGCTAGCCTGTAGGGCTGCACCCAGAGATGAGCCCCCAGCATCCTGACGGGAGACAGGGTCGGAAGAGCCTGAGGAGCAGCATCGCCATGGCCATGCCAGGGCACTGGGGGCCCAGGGTGGGAGGCACCAGCCCCTCCCCACCCCACACGGTGGGGGTGTGGCAGCGTGGATGGCTCCCCAGTACTATGCCCATGAGGACGAGGCCGCGCCACCAGCCCTCCTACCTGCCAAAGCGTCCGACGCCGTCCACCATGAGCCGCATCCTCCTCTTCTCCTGCGGCTCTGCCGTGAAGTAGCGGACGCCAAGGAGCAGGGGCAGCCCCAGTGCCGTGGCAGAGAGCACCTTCTTCCACAGGGGCTGGGGCCTCGAGGACCTGGGGGGACACAGGGGCACGGCCAGGTCAGTCCTGGCGCCTGTGTGGTCAGCAGAGTGCTCCCTCTGATCCTCCTGCCCCTGCAAGGACCCCACCCACCCCCACTGTGGGAGCCTCAGCCCTGGCTGTCATCTGTTCACAGTGATGTGGCAGGGGTCCTGTCCCTGAACCCATCCCAGGTCAGCCCACCACACCAGGAACCAGACTCAGCCTGTCTTGGGCTGGGCGGAGCAGGGGATGTTCAGAGAAGGTCCACCCTCAGGCCCCCAAAAGATCGAGAGGCTGCCAAGAACTCACCCTGGAGCAGGCAGGATCCTGAGGCTTCTCCTGAGGCAGGTGGTGGGGACCGGCCAGCTCTGTGGTCTGCCCTGCAGCACAGCGCAGTGGACGTGGCAGAGGGGTGACTGCAAAGTGAGCAACAGCGTGGGGTCGGCGGGGATGGCCTCCGCCCTGGGCCCTGCAAGGGCACTGTCGGGGCCCCGGGAGCGGTCGTGTTGTGTCTCCTGCTGCTGAGACCCCTGGGCTATGGCAGTCTTCAGAAGGGAATGTGAAGAATGCCTAAACACAGGCCCCAGCTGGCTAGGTCAGCTAGTTAGAGTGTTGTCCCGATTTGCCAAGGTTTCAGGACCCCTGGTCAGGGCACATACAGGAAGCAACCAGTGATGCACCAGTAAGTAGAACTCCAAATCGACATTTCTCTCCCTTCCTCTCTCTAAAACCAATAAACAAAAAGAATGCTTAACCACATGACCGTCACAATCCCGAAGATGAGAATCAGGCTGTGCCCAGGCCATCGCCCCAGAAGCAGATGGAGGCCCCGGGGACTGGGTCCTCCCACCCCAGAGGCAGCGTGGAGATGCCCGCCAGTGGGACGCCGAGGAGCGAAGTCCCTGGGAGGCTCTCTGCTCATGGCTGACCTTGGTCGCCCACTCACTTCAACTGTGACTTGTCAGAGTTCCTCACCTACAACTTTCCGAGCTATGGAATCTCAGTTTTCAGGGAAAGAATGACTGAGCGTGCACACAGCAAACTGTGACCCACAGCACAGCCACTGGGCTGTCCCTGAGGACTCCGGGCCAGACGAGGCGCCGACGGGCCCAGCATGCCCTGCGAGCGGCCTGAAGACAGTCTCAAGGACAGCAGCACAGCGCAGAAGTCTAAGGACAGTGCCCGTGACCTGTTGTGCCCAGAGCAGGATGGTGCTGACTGACCCTCCACCAGTAAGGCCACGCACGGCCAGGGCCAGAGTGGCCAGGCACTCTATGTGCCCCACCACCCCCGGCCACACACCCGTCCTGGCCGTGTGACGCACACAGGGCCACGCAGGGTACATGGGGCTGGCAGGGCTGCACGGGAGAGCAGCCCAGGGGACAGACCAGTGTGCACCCATGGCGGCCAGCTCTGCACAAGCGTCAGTGAGTGCCTGGAGGGTCCATCCTGCCCGCCCCTCCACACTGCTGCCCAGGCCCTGTCCAGACCCCCCCATGCCCCTCACCTGACCATGTACCGTGCACCACCATGCCCTGCCATGGGGGCCGGCCTGGCAGTGAGCCCCGTGTGCGACCAGGGGCCACGGACAGACATGGACGGGGCTGCGGGAACAGCCCCAGGTGCAAGGGAGGGAGGGCTCCCAAGGCCTGGCAGCAAAGGGACGTCCGCGGGGACACTGGAGGATGTCGTAGGCAGCAGACATAGTGTCCGAGAAGGCCTGAAGCCGGAACAGGACCAGGTGCTTCTGAGGGACAGACCTGTGTGGCTGGACAACGTGTGCTCAAGGGTGAGGAGGGGCTGCCAGAAGTGAGAAGGGTGGGGCAAACGGAGCTGGACCCTCCTCCTGGAGAAGCCCACAGCACACCAGGGAGGGATGCACAGAGAGGACTCATTCCTAAAGAAGTGTGCGCAGCCACAGCCAGGCACCAGCCGGTCATGGCCCCCAGGGCTTCCTGGTGACCCCAGCGAGACCACATGGGACTCAGAGCGGCCTCCTGTGGAAGGTGTCCCGCGAGTGAGGCAGAGTCCACCAGCTGTGAGCTCTGGGACAGTCAGGCGGGTCTGCAGCCTCACACCCTCACCTGGGCTGGGCTGACGCTCACCCTGACACCTTTCGTCTCTGCATGGGGGTGGCAGTGTCCCCCCTGAAAGGCTGGAAAGGTGAGCAATGGTGGAAATACAGCACAACACTCAGGGCCTGGCACCAAGCAGGCACCCACGGGAAGGAGGGCATTTGCTGCACGGCTCCAGGCAGAGCTGGCAGTGGGCAACACCCTTCCCGGTCCTGGACTGGCCACCCTGAAACCCTCCGGTGCAGAGGGTGCTGGCAGCCGGAGGGAACACCCTGCCCCCGAGAGCCCCTCACAGGCGAGGTGTGGTGAGCAAGTGCCAAGCCACCGACCTCACGGACAGCCCTCAACGCCACCTTGACACTGACACTCCTTTCTTGGGGGAGGGGTGGGGGTGGAAGAGGGTGTGGGGGTAAATGGCAATGGAAAAAATGCAATAGAAATCACAGCTTTCTTAATCCCACCCCAAGCAATCCAATAAAATAATTTTTTAACTTTTTTCTGTTCTAGCATAAATTATCAACCAACTGATAACTATAGGATCGTTTGAATAACTATGTGATTATGAGCTGCATTTTATTTAAAATGACTAAATAAAAACAAAGCATGCTGTCCTTTTACAGAAGAGAATACTCGGGTCTGAATCACTTGACACTAAAGCACGAGGCCATGGCTGTGCCTCCAGGCCCCCAACCACGGCCCAGCACTGTCAGGGCCCCTGGGGCAGAAGCAAAGGCCAGAGGCCCAGGCTCCTGAGCACCAGACAGCTCGGCGCCAAGTGGGCGTGGGCTTCGGTCTGGGAACCTCACCTGAGCTCTGGTTGTGTCTGGTCAGCCCTGGCCCATTTTGCAGTACCGACTCCTCACTCGGGCTCCTGCCACACAGGGCCCCGGGCGGGGGGGGGGGGGGAGTAGTGGGGGGGCCCCTGCTCAGCCCAGGCCTGTTGTCCAAGCTGCTGGCCTTCAACTGCCGCTCCTGGTCCGCCCCTCCTCCACTGTCCTTATCCTATGGGAGCAACTGTGGGAGTAGCCTCCATGTCCCCAGCAGCCTGAGCAGGGCCCACCTCTCCATCACGTCTGTACTTCTAGGGTCTAGCACCAGCTTCGCCCAACGAAGCAGAAACTCCGCCAGCACTTGCTGCACTGAGACTGCTCCAGAACAGCCCGAAGCCAGGTGGCCCAGGTGAGGATTCCAGGTGGGCCGCAGGCTGAGGAGGGCACAGCCAGCCAGAGGTGGACAGCCCTGCAGCAGCCCGGCAGGGACTGCAAGCGACAGGACTTGTGCCCACAACACCAGCGCGCCACAGGCCCCTGCCAGCTGGCGCAGGAACGCTGTAATCGCTATCACAGAGCTCATAAATGTGCTCTTTAACATGGAACAAGGAGTGGCCACGTGCTGGGCGCTGGCAGGGCTGCTCCTTTTCCTATCGTGGGCAGATTAGATGGGTCACTGCCGATAGGAGGGAAACTGATGGCAGGCAGGCCGGCCGGCAGCAGCGAGAAGCCTCTGCTGAGTTTCAGGGTGATGCTGTCAACAAGGGGGTCCACCCCGCGGCCCCCATGCGGCCCAGCACAAAACTAAATTTGCTTAAAACCTTTTTTTTTTTTTTTGCTCATCAGTTTTCCTTAGTGTTTGTGTATTTAATGTGTGGCCCAGAAAGCCTGGGCCCCCGGCAGCAGAACCCCGCAGAGAGCTGACAAGAACCCAGCGGGTGAACCACAGGGTCAACCCATCCCTGCACCGGCAGGGGAGGCCGGCCCAGACCTGTCCTCCTCGGGTGAGCCTGGGAATCGCGCCAGGGGAGGGGCGGGGAGGAAGGACCGTGGCCGCCGGTGACCCCCAGCCTCCGCAGGCCGCACCCACTGCACTTAGAAGCGGGCGCAGGGGCAGTTAGGGGCCAACCCTTCCCTGCACGCCAATTCCCAGGCTCACCCCGAGGACAGGTCTGGAGCATCCGGGGACCCGGTGCGCGAAGACGCTTTATTAGCTGTGAAGGGCTTCACTCCGGGCCGAGTCCACAGCCGCCCGTCCCATCCCGACCCGAACTACACCCGCGGACGGGCGGCTCGCCGCCAGCCCCGGGTCCACGGAGACCCCGTTACTGTGAATGTCTGGCCCTGCACGGCTAGGCTTGCCGGAAGGGTGCGACCGCTACAGAAACCCCAATTGTCAATGCCGAGGAACCCCTCGGGCCCTTCACTCCAAACCGCGGCAGGAGAGGGCCGGGCCCTTGGGGAGGGACGGGCGACAAAGCTGCTAGCGGCAGAGGTGCCACCGATAGGAGGGGTCCCCGGCTGCCTGCGCCAGGGTCGGACCCGGCAGGAGAGGGCGCGGGCAGGGCCGAGGCGGGCGAGCGCGGGCCGGGGAAGGGGCGCCCCGCGAGTAGCAGAAGCGGCCGGCAGAAGGCCTCCGGCCTGAGTCCCCGCAGAGCCCGACGCCTTGAGGGGTCCGCGGACACGCGGGGGCGGGACGGTCCACAGCCCGAAGCCAGGGCGGAAGCCGCTGGGCCCGTGCGGATCCCGGGTGTGCGGGGGGGCGTCTGCCTGCAAGCTCCTCTGTGGCATCGGCCTCTGCCCACAGGGTGTCGGCCCCACGGGGAGTCTGAAGGGCAGGGTCCTTGAGGGTCCGAGGGCGCGGGCCTGGGCGACAGGGTCTCTGACAGGGCCCGGACGAGGCGTCATTGTGGCGCGCGAGGAAGCGGGTCCCGGAGCCCTGGGAGTCCCGGACGGGCGGCCGACGGCGGCCAGGGAAGGGACTCACCGGTCGCCACATGTTCGGCCGCCGCTCCGCGCCGCTTCGGTGCACTCGCTTCGCCAAGGCCAGCAGCCTCCGCGGGAGGCCATACACTGCGCACGCGCGCCCGGCGGCAAGGGCAGGCGGGCCTGGAGCCCGGCTCCGAGCGCTCCCACTACTGCGGTGCCGCAGCGCCCCCTGCCGGCCCCTCGTGGCGCAGCTCCAGGGCCCGCGCGCCGTCGCGGGTCCTCGCGGCCCTCGCCCGCTTCCCCTTGCCGCTGCCAGGCGGAGTCGGCAAACTCCGGTCCACCCGCCACACTGCCCGAGTCTACCTGCTGCTGACGTCACTGCAACCACGCCCCCCGGTGGGCGACACTAGCCTCCTGGCAGCATGCCCCCCTCCCCCATGGCGCCGTCTTCCATGCGGTGATCCCGGCGGAGCCTGTTCTTCCCACTGTCCCCGGGCTCAGGCGAAGCCGGGCCTCCGCCCCCCAACAGCCACCACCCTCTTCTGCCGCCAGTGCTGCAGCACCTCCTGGCTCCTACCGCCTCCAGGATGCCCGCGGACCGCCGTCCTTGATGAGCTTCTGCCCACCGTCCCGTCTTCACCTGTGTCCTGGTGTCCTGGCCAACATTCCCAGTTGCACATGGTCGGCCTCCCTACCTAACCCCATCTGTTTATGAAACAGGTCCAGGAAATAGGCTAGGCCCCCACAGAAGTGCTTCCCGGGCATCTGAGAAGTGGCAACACCAAGACGAGAGCCTGGCTGTGCGGGACATACATTGCTGAATGCCTGGACCGTGGACTTCCCTGAGGCTGGGAGTTGGGGGCGGGAGGAGGGCTGTCCTGTCCACTCTTGGGAAACAAGGGACAGCAGTTTCCCACCCCACACGAACAAAGGAATGAACTCTGTCGTATTTCTACATCAAAGAGCACTAGTGCTGGCCTGGCTTCTGTCCCAGGCTGCGGGGCTCTCTCTCCACAGCAGGGCAGAGGCCCCAGGACTGTATGGGGGCACCCCACCCCTGACGGAGCTTTGCGGAATCAGTTCCCTAAATGGGGCTGCTGGGCCCCAGGGGCAGCCAGAAGACAGTCCCTCCAGTGACAGCCACTCTCATTCCGCTCAAACCCCTGACTTCTGCCCTCCCCCCCACCTCAGTTCCCCACGCCCAAGCCCATCTTCAGAATCTCCCAGCATCCCCATGTCCCCAAGCCCTCGAGTCTCAAAAACTGCTGTTAAAGGAAAAAAAAAAAAAAAAAGAGGAAGTGTGTATTAAGGATGACTCTCACACAGATATAAAAGGAGCAATGTGCCCCGTCCCCAAAGCTATATCCAAGCAGTAAGCTCCAGAATCTGTCCTGTGGTTTTATACAGAACTAGGGTTGTTACAGACACAATTAAGGTTCTCTAGATGAGAACATCCTGGATGAGGATGGGCCCTAAATCCACTGACTGGTGCCCTTCGCGGGACAAGGACACGGAGGAGGAGGTCTGGGACACAGGAAAAGTCCCTGTGAAAACACAGACAGCGGCAGGAGTGATGGGCCACAACCTGTTAAGAATTGCTGGCAGCATGGGAGGCTGGGGAGGGGCCTGGAGCAGAGCCCCGCCCACGCGAGCCTCCCGCAGGAGCCAGCCCCGCCCCTGCCGTGGTTTCTGACTCTGGCCTCCAGCACTGTGGTAGGATCAACTTTGGTCACTGTTAAGCCACCAAGTTTGTGGTAATTTGTTCCACCAGCAACTCAAAAACTAGTGCAGTGTGTCAAAGGTTTATTTAAGCCATTAACTAATGAGAGAACCAGGAGTGTGGTTCTGAGTTCAAAAGAGAAGTTCAAAACCTCAGATTTATATGGAGTGAAGGAAGGCTGAAATTAATTTTTAAAAGATGGAGATGCTTTTTCCACAGGCGAGACAAACGACAGTGTCTCCATGGGGCCAAACTGACTTACATGCCTGTGAAAAGGAAGGGCGTGCATTGCTGTTAGTCACCTGCAACACCCAGAGGGGCAGACACAGACCCCGCGAGGGCTTCCACTGGAAGCATCAGTAATACATATTTTTTACCCCAAAGTTTAAAATTTTCATCACGGTCTTCCCTACCCCTTTGATTTTTTAAAAACCTTTTACTTATTGATTTTAGAGAGAGAGGGAAACATTGATTTGCTGTTCCACTTGTGTATGCATGCCTTCATTGGTTGATTTCTCGTATGTGCCCTGACCGGGGAGAGGATCAGACCTACAACCTCAGCGTATCGCATGACACTCTAGCCACCTGAGCTACCCTCTGATTAGCAAAGGAGATTTCAAATAAGCGTCACTCGGGGCCCTCAAGGGCAGCTGCTCTTAACCCTCTTAAACCATGCGGTCGCTGCCTGCTCCCAGACCACCTGGACCACCTTAAATTTGCTTTGCTAAGGTTTTCATAAGAAACCTGACTGACTTTCAAAAGGCTCTGTTCCCTGTTTTGCCAAGGTGAGAAACACACTTCTTACCATTTGGGCAAATTTCTCAGTTCCTGGGCCCAGTAGGAAGCGACCTTCTTGAGCACTTGCAGGGCCCAGAATCCACAGAACGGCAGGGTGTTGTGAGCACTGATGCCGGCAGCCAGCCCAAGTCCCATCAGAGTGGCCCATCACACCTGCATCATGAGCAGCCCCAGCAGTGTGACAGTCCACCAGGCTGGGGTTCATCACCAATTTCTGGATAGACCTTGGTAGAAGGAATGACAGACTCCTAGTGAACCCACAGAAATGTCAACGTTGCTGGGGAAAGTAAGGACACTCTCAGTAAAGGTTAGATTAGCAGGGTCAGGAGGTGATTCAGTGAGCATCAGCTGTCATTTTAAAAGGTTGGATTTCAGCCCTGTTTGGCATGGCTCAGTGGATTGAGCACTGGCCTGCAAATCAAAGGATTGCTAGCTTGATTCCCAGTTGGGGCGCATGCGCGAGATGCATGAGAGGCAACTACACATTGATGTTTCTCTGTCTCTTTCTTCCTCCCTTCCCTTCTGTCTAAAAATAAATAAAATATTATTTTAAAAAGGTTGCATTTCAGTTTATAGAGTCTAGTAAATTGATATGATTTACAGATGGTTTTAAGTTTTCAATTTTTTTTTTACTTTTAGAGAAGGGAAGGGATGGAAAAATGGAAACATCAATGTGTGGTTACCTCTCATGCGCCCCCTACTGGAGACCCAGCCCACAACCCAGGCACGTGCACTGACTGGGAACTGAACTGGAGATCTTTTGGTTCTCAGGGTGGTGCTGAATCCACTGAGCCACACCAGCCAGGGCATTTTATTTTATTTATTTATTTAATCCTCACCCAAGGACTTTTTTTTTTTTTCATTTAGAGAGAGAGGAAGGGGTTGGGAGACAGTGAGAAACATTAGTTGCCTTTTTTTATGTGCCCCGACTGGAGGATTGAACCTGCAACCTGGGGGTGTCCTGACTGAGAATCAGACCAGCAACCTTTCACTTTGCAGGATGACGCTCCACTCCAACCAACTGAGCCACACTGGCCAGGGCACTCCCCAACATTTTTACATGTAAGAGAAGACAGTGAATGTTACACCTGATTTATAAATATGAGTGGATAGTTTTTACGTTAATTAAAAATTATGGAAACTGCCCTTGCTGGTATAGCTCAGTGGATTGAGCATGGGCTGCAAACCAAAGGGTCACCAGTTCAGTTCCCAGTCAGGGCACATGCCTGGGTTGTGGGCTAGGTCCCCAGTGGGGACCATGTGAGAGGTAACCACACATTGATGTTTCTCCCTCCCTTCCCCTCTCTCTAAAAATAAATAAAAATCTTTTAAAAAAGCCAGAGCCAAAATTAGTTTTAAAAAATTATGAAAACTTATTGAAAAAATGATGACATACAACATGAAATAATCCTAAGGCATTACACAGAAAATCTAATATATGAAAGGTAACAGTAAGGCGATCAAGTCAGGAGTGGAGACCAGAGACACCCCTGTTTATATAGGGCTTCATGTGTGGCTGGTTGAAAACAGACTGGAAGACGCCGGATCCCAACTGGAGAGGTCAGGGTGGGTTGAGCTAGCATCTGAAGGACACGATTTGGCAGGAAACCTGCACTCCTGTTGGCAGAGATAGCAGGTGAAGAGCCAGCAGAACTGGGACAGCAGGAAGACAACTCAACAGAAGGACCACACGAGTTTAGTGGGGACACCAGCAAATCTCCAGGGACTTCCTGCAGAGCCCGTGACTTCCGAAACGTTGGTGTTCACACCATTTTGCAGGTGCAGCCCTGACCTGGGGGAGGCCGAGCGCCTCTGCTGGCTGCCCACATCGTGGTCACCACCTGTGAACAAGTCTGACTAGTGCCAGCCCCTGACCTATCCCCAGGGAAACCCACGCTTCCCAAAACCCCCTGGGAGACACTGGAGCCCTCTGCGTGGGTGGGATTGTGCAGCCATTCTGGAAGACTGCCAGGCAGGGTTTGAAATGTTCAGTGCAGTGTTGCTGTGTGACACGGCTCTTCTGCTGGGAGGAAAAATGGAAACTTCCGGCCACAGACATAGACAAAGACACGCGCACAAACCCCCATCCTGTGGAGTTCCGGGAAGGGAAACCTCCCTTGGGGTGACCGGGAGGCCAGCAGGGGACACACTCCCTCAGCCAACCGATGTCACAGGAAAGCAGGATGGTTAGTGGCAACCCGGCCAAAAGAACTCTTAATCGAGCCCCTCTCAGAAGATGCTCCAACTCCATCCTCATCTCCTCGCAGGTGTCTGACCCAAGGCTACCGTGAGGGTGACCAGCTGGTGGCCTTTCCAGGGACTGGCGTTCACACTTGGCGCTCCTCCCTTGTCAGCCACAGCCTACTGGGAAGAGGTGTCTGCAGAATAACTTTCCACAGGGACCACCGTGGGTGGCCTGCCAGGAACCTCTTCAGTTGGCTTCCTCAGTGGGCTTGGTCTCCACTGCCCGCGCAAAGGGGCCAGAGTTTCCAAGTCAGTCTGCAGCCTCTTCTCAAATCACAGTGCTTCCCCTGGATGCCCCGAGAGACCACACGGGAGCCCAGTCCGGGGGTGCAGCTGAGGAGGGTCCTGCCCGAGTCCCGCTTGGCCTGGCTGGGGTCAGAGGCCCTGGGAACTCTCCTTTGCAGGTGGAGCAGGTCAGGGATGCATCCTGCTAGGGAGCCAGAGGTGGGGGCCAGGAGAGGGAGGGGTCCCAGGGAGTGTGATGGGGGAGTCACCAAAAGACAGACTGTCCTCCAGGTGTGGGAAGATGGAGCAGAGCCCCGCATCCCACATGCCTCAAGCCAGTGTCTGGCCTGGAAGAGGCCCAAGTGACCCCAGGGCAGGGGCAGCAGGCTCCCAGAGACCGGTGTGCATGGTCAGAGCAGCAGATACTGGATTCGTTGATGGTCAGGGCCCTTGCTCCGACCAAGGACCCAGCCACCCCTACACTACTGTTTCAGGGAGGCTGGGAGGTCCCTTAGATTCCACGGCAGGGAGGGAGCCCCTTTAAAGGACCATTGTCCCATATCCCCAGGTAGTAGGGCTCTGAGCAGATGCAAATGAGGGGAATAGACCGTTCTGTCACCCAGGGGCCATTACAGCTCCAAGCACATCAGAACCTACACCTGTCAGGGGCTCTGGGCTAAGAAGAACTAGCCTGGGAAGGTGAAGGCTCCACCTCAGTCCCTTGCCCAGAGCCCGGTCGCAGTGCTCAATGCTTGGTCCCAGCTGAGGTGGCCACACCTAGGAGTGGAGGCTGCCTTAGGTCCTGTCTGGACCACGGCCTCCCTCCAGGGTCACCTTCAAGTGCCCTGACCCCAACACTGAGAGGATCTTTGGGCAGAGCTGGGAGCCCCATAGCAGCTGCCACCTCTCGCCCAGGTGGAAGTTCAAGCACCCCAATCACGGTCTGGCACGGTGGGCTGTCCTGCCTCCCTCGCCTCCTGCCTCAGCTCTGGGCAGCCACAGGAGGGAAGGGTGTGCCGGGCGGCTCTCAGGACTCGCTGTGCCATGTCTTCTTCCCCTGGGTATTTTGAGTCGTTTCCTGTGGGGCGCTGACCGGAAGGCACTGCAGACTTCAAAGGGCAGTGGCTTCCTCCAACCCCTCTCCTAGCCCCAGGGTGATGCCTGGCGGGGGCAGTGTGCTGATGAGGGGTGTGGGGAGGGCGCACCCAGGGCCATGCCACCCACCCTACCTTGTCCTCCTCTCTGTATCTTCTTCACTCACCACCACCAAAGCCCCACCCCCCAAGTCAAGCAGGCGGAGCGGCCCTGCTGCATCCCCAGGCGGCTAGGGTCTGGCTGGCGGCCTCCTCTCCTCAAGGCTGGGCTGTGTGAGAGCCACCTGGAACCCCAGGCCAGTTCTGGCGATCAAGGTATGCAGGCCTTGCCCCTGAGTCCATGGGGGACTCCCTCATGTTCTGTTGGTCCTGCCAAGGAGGGGTGTAGAGGGTGGAGGTGTAGAGGAATGACAGGAAGAGGCCCCCACACAGGCCGAGTCAAGGACCAGAACAATCATGGGAAGGAGCTGGGGCAGGGACAGCAGCACTCACTTCCTGATTCCTGTGGGGCCTCATCGGCCCCGCCCCACTGTAGCCCCCACCTGCACACCCCTCCAGCTCAGCTCAGGTGTTCACTCCAGTCCGTGTTGGAGAGTCACCTAGTCCAGGATGGGCTGTGGCTGGCACCGAGAGGCAGCCCCCTGCAGACGCCTGTCCCAGGGTGGCACAAGCTGCTCAGGAAGGGGGCAGCCGATGTCTGAAAAACAGGTTTGGGACATTCGGGAGTTTGATCATGGAAAAAGCCACAAACTGGAGGCTGGTGGCTCAGGGAATGTGTCAACGCTCTTGAGAAGAAAGGTCCCAAGGCTGGCTGGAACCTTACACCGCAGTCCAAGTCCCACTCACTGAGCCCCTCCTGTGCCTGGAGGCAGCAGCCAGGCCCTGGCAGAATCCCCAGAGGGGCAGGGAAGATACTACCCCCAGGTTACAAAGCGGGGACAGTCTGCCCTGCCTGACTGTGCCTGGCTGGCTGGGCCCACCACACGCCTGGAGGGAGCTGTGGAACAGTGGCCCAGCAGGCAGGAGGTCTTACCACTTAACTGGAGATGCCACATGGGCTGACAGTGAGTGGACACCATGCTGCCTCCAACCACCCAGGCCTGTGTGGGTCCTTGGCTGGAAAGTTGGCCTTTGACCTCCCTCTGGGCAGTTCTCAGGGGGCAGGTGGGGGGTGGGTCTGAGAAGCAATGGTCAGGGGTGGGGGCAGGCAGGAGGCCTGGGCTCAGAGAGCAGAACCATCAGAACAGTGTGGGAGTGGTGGGCTCCTATGGAACCACCAGGCCATCGCTGAGGCTCCGGGGACGTCCATCTGCACGAGAAAAGGGACTCCTGGGGTAGATGTACTTTACTGAGTAACGCCCACACCTGGCCGGGGCCCAGCACCAGGCCTGTCCAAGGCCCCAGTGGGGACCTTGCTCAGGCCAAAAGTGCCAGGGCCCTCTGTGGAGTGTGCAGGGCCTGTGCTGGTGCCCCTCCATGGGGAGGGCCTCCCTGGGCAGCGACCAGTCCACCTGAAGACAGATAGGGTGAAGTCCCCACCTGCCCAGGTTTAGGGTCCACAGAGATCCACACAGTCCTTCCCGCTGTGGAACACGTGGTAGATGCTGGTGGGAGGGAACATGGAGACCGCACCAAGCAGGGAGCCGACCTGGATGGCCACGCCAGCAGCCAGCAGTGCCGGCTGGCCACCCCCATGCAGCAGGGAGCTGGCGGCCACCTTCACGTATGAGAACAGTCCCACAAACAGCACCCATGACAGCACCTGGGGGGCAGACACAGCAGCAGGCTGAGCATGCGGTGCCCCCAGCTCCATGGCCAACTCCCCTCACCACCCTGCTTACTTCAGTGTCCCCAGTGTACTCACCACGAGCACCATTCCTGCAGCAGTGCCCACGAGGGGTGGGCAGGGGCTCAGGATTGCCAGAGCCATTAGGTAGGCCCCAAAGAGCATGCCCAGTAAAGAGAGACCGCCCAGCCCTGCCAGAGACCTGCCGGAGAAAAGCAGAAACTCAGGGCTGGCTGTCCTGGAACCAGGTCCCCATCCCTAAGTCCCAGCCCGAGTGGCTTCAGGCCCCTGTGCACCTGCACAGCACGCCCATAGCCAGGAAGCAGGCGAGGGGGTTGGCAGCACTGCCCAGAACTGCGGCCAGGTGGTAGGCCAGGCGTCCATAGGGCAGGCAGGAGAAGCTCTGCACAGCAGGCAACACGCCATTGGTCAGTGCGTTGGTGATGGCCAGCAGGCCCAGCAGGCAGATACTGCGGGCAGAGAGCAGCTGATGGGCCTCCAGGTCTGGGCCAGGGGTGCTGGCCGCCACCTGGAAAGGTGGCTCCTGCAGTGGCGAGGCCTCCTCCTCGTCCTCCACTCCTGGGGCTCCCACCTGCAGGCCAGGCCCTGGGCCCCCCGTGGGTGTGGACGGTGGTAACGGCAACAGCAGCAGGAGACCCTGGAAGGCGGCGGCTGAAGTGACCAGGAGGGCAGCGAGTATCCAGAAGAAGGTGCTGGCGGGAAAACGCTCTGGGAAGTTGTGTGGAGGCCCAGGAGTGCTGTTGACAGGCGCTGGCGGGCACTCGAGGCGGCCCACACCCTGTGCGAGGGCCAGCACGCAGGGTAGCAGGGCACTCAGGCCCTGACCCAGAAAGAAGGACCGCAGGAAGGGGGGAGGCAGGTGGCTCAGGAAGGGCAGGAAAGTGACGTTCGAGGCACAGCAGGCCAGTGCCAGCAGAAAGGTCAGTGTCAGGAAGGCCACTGAGTGGTCTTGCCCCGCCACCGGTGCCACCTGCTGCCACAGAGGTGCTAGCAGTGCAGTGCCCGCCACACTCAACATCTGCACCACCTGGATGGGGGCCTGCTCGCCCTTGCCTGGGGCCAGCCGTCTCCACAGGGTCACTGCCAGCAGGCCCAGGTTCCCCAGCGCCACGAGCACAGAGAGGTAGGAGGGGAGGCTCCAACCTGCAGGGAAGGAGGAGGCCACCTCAGAGGCTAAGGGACAAAGCAGCAGCAGCCCACCCTCCAGGGCAGAGCTGGCTGGCCCTCATTTGCTGGTGCACTCTCACTCACCCTCAGGGAGGTCTTTTACCACCACTGGCAGCTCCACCCAGATCCCATTAATGGCAGCCCAGGAGCCCATGCCGAAGAGGGCTACCAACAGGTGGGTCAACACCAGACGGCCCAGCGGAGGTGCTGCCATTCAGCCAAGGCTGGAACCCCCAGGACGGGGTTGGGTCCCCACCTAGGTCCAAAGAAGGCAATTCCACTCTTCTGGAATCTGAAGAGCGTTTCTAGCCTGAAGGAAACAGAGGCACAGGTGGAAGAAAGCACAGGGAAGAGACACAGGAGTCAGAAGAAGGCCAGACAGCCGAGACCCGAGAAGGACGGGGGTGGGGAGGAGGGGCCAAAATATACGACACAGTACCTGTCTTCGGTGTCAGGACCGCGACACAGCAAGGTGGAGAAGCAGAAAGCCGGGTCCAAACTGCCACGGCGGCCCCCAAAGAAGGATGGTAACAAGGGAGCTGGCTTTGGGTCTGAACTGTCGAGACTACTGCCAGCCTCACCCCAAAACAAACACCGGGACAAGGACTCTGTGACAGGGGTACCCCTCAGGCGCCACGCGTGCCTCTGCGTCTTCTGCGCCCACCTGGGAGTCTGGAGGCGCTTTGGCGAGATCCAGGAGGCGGGAGACCGGTGGGGCTTTGAAGGGATGTAGCCGAGGCGAGAACGCCCTCGCTGTGTCGGGTGGGCGGTGGAGAGCAGTCCAGGGCGACGGAGTCCCCGCGCCCCCGGTGCAGCGCCCGAGTGCTCCCCGGGTCGGAGGCAGGCCGGTAGGCCAAGCGGCGAGGGCGCTGCCTCCGGCCCAGGACCGTGGCTCCAGCCCAGAGCCGGTGAGTCCGGGGTACGTGGTCGGGGCCGAGAAAGAACTCTCCCTCACTGGCCGGGACACTTAAAATCCACCGCCGGAAGTCCCGTGCCCGGAAGCGGGTGCTGAGTCTGCGGGGAGGGGCCAGCCCCGCCCCAGCCCCGCCCCTTCCGCTCCTCTGGGTAAGGCTCCTGGCAATGGCGCCCGGTGTGGCGCGGCGGGCCCGGCGCCGAGTCCGGGGCGCGCCGCCGGCTGGGGTGCGGGCCCGTTCGGCCGAGGACTGGTGGTGGGACCGGCTGGCGCCGAGCGGCTCCGGGTACCACCTGCTGCAGTCGGACAGCATGCTGCTGGTGCTGCCCGGCTCGGGGCCCGCCCGCGCCCGCGTGCACAGGCGCGCCGCCCGCCGCGCTCTGCGGCTGCGGTTGCCTGGGTCCCGCGCCACGGCGACCAAGGCCAAGCCCAAATCCGCATCCGCACCTGCTCCCGCTCCTGCACCCGCGTCTCAGCAAGGGCCGGACCCGGGCTGGGGCGATCGCATCCCTTTGGAAGTCCTCCTGCAGATTTTCGGGTTGCTGGTGGCGGCCGATGGGCCCGTGCCCTTCCTCGGCAGGTACCCTGGACCGGTCGAGCGCAGCGGCCTTTCTCTGGCCGACCTGTTGCTACCCAGCGGGTGGTGGAGGCGGGGACGTCTGAGCGTGAGCGCGTATAAACGCATACCAGAGAGCGCAGTCTCTCCGAGAGTCCCTTTGGAGCCCCAGGTGCCCGACTTTGAGGTGAAGTGCCCTCAGCTTTGTAAGAGCTGCGGTATCCGGCGGGTGGCATCTACCACAAAAGGTCCTGCCCTTCAGCAGAGCTTTTCTTCCAGGGCTGCACGCGTGTGCCGCCGCTGGCACGAGGCCGCCTCCCAGCCTGCTCTCTGGCACACTGTCACCCTGTCGCCGCCACTGGCTGGCCGCCCTACAAAAGAGGGGGCCAAGGCTGAGAAGAAGCTCCTTGCTTCCCTGGAGTGGTTTATGCCCAATCGGTGAGGCGTCCCCTCTTTTCTTTATCCCCTTACTGCACCTGTGTTGTGTGGAAAGTCCCAGGTCCCTTCCTGCACCAAGGTGATGGGTGGGGATACACAGAAGAAGAGACAGCATGGGGACATTGTGCAGGATTGCTTCTGCTGTTTCTGCAGGTTCTCGCAGCTCCAGAGGCTGACACTCATCCACTGGAAGTCCCAGGTACATGCTGTGTTGAAGGTGAGTACTTGTGGCTTCCCTGCACGTCAGCCATCACACTCTGGGCTTGCCTGTTATTTCCAGGGACTGGGTCAGGCACCACAAGGCCCACCACTGTCCCATGGGGATACCTGTCTGGTTCTCCTTTCTTGTTGTCTTCTCCACCAGGGAGATGCTAGAAGTAGGAGCCCCAGGTGGGCCCGGTATGGACAGAAAGGTCAGAGCTGAGGCAATAGAGTGGCACCAGCTCCTGGTTTCTTTCCTTGTCGCCATAGCCTGCTCTTCCCCAATTCCACTGGACCTTTGTCTTTGACAGCTTGTAAGCGAGTCCTGTCCTCGGCTCACCTTCCTCAAGCTTTCCGACTGCCACGGTGTAACCCCTGACACTTTGACTGTGTTAGCCAGAGCCTGCCCTCAGCTCCACAGCCTGGACTTACAGCATTCCACGGTGAGCCCTGTGTTCCCAGGGGCCCCGAGTAAGCCCAGACCAAGATGACAGGTAACCTTGTGCTGGGTTCCCAGGTGGAATCCACGGCTGTGGTGAGCTTCTTGGAGGAGATGGGGCCCCGTATGCGCAAGCTGTGGCTGACCTGCAGCTCCCAGACAACAGCCATCTTGGGTGCACTGCTGGTAGGTTGGTGACAGGCAGGAACAGAGTGGGTGCAGAACCAGGGACTGCCAGGCCACCGACCCGCTTCACCCCCACCTCTGCAGAGCAGCTGCTGCCCCCAGCTCCAGCTCCTTGAGGTGAGCACGGGCATCAACCGAAACAACACTCCCCTCCAGCTGCCTGTGGAGGCCTTGCAGAGAGCCTGTCCCCAGCTGCAGGTACCTGATACCCCACCTCTCCCCCCTCTCATCCCTCTCCCCACCTACAGCCTGGGCCTTGCTCCCAGGTGCTGCGGCTGCTGAATCTGGTGTGGCTGCCAAAACCTTCCGGGCGAGCGGCGACCCCTGGCCCAGGCTTCCCCAGCCTCGAGGAACTCTGCCTTGCCGGCCCCACCTGCAGCTTTGTGAGCGACGAGGCCTTGGGACGCCTGCTGCACAGCTCCCCCAACCTGCGCCTTCTGGATCTCCGGGGCTGTGCCCGGATCACACCTGCTGGCCTGTGTGACCTGCCGTGTCGGGGTCAGCTCTCCCAGGTGGTGGCAGGGCAGGGGTGACTCAGGCACCCTTGCCTACCCCACAGCTTATCCCCACTCCTCTCATCTCCAGAGCTGGAGCAGCTTTATCTGGGCCTGTATGGCATGTCTGACCGACTGACTCTAGCCAAGAAGGGCAGCCCCCTGTTGACTGAGAAGTGGGCCCACACTCTGCGGGAACTGGACTTGAGTGGCCAGGGCTTCAGCGAGAAGGACTTGGAGCAGGCCCTGGCTGCCTTCTCAGGCACCCCTGGGGGCTCACAGCCAGCTCTGTGCTCCCTCAACCTCAGAGGCACTCGGGTCACACCAAGCACAGTCAGGTCAGCACCTCCTCCTCCGGTCCCTTGGAGCCAGTACGGCACACTCCCCATCCTGCCTGGCTTGCCAGCTCCAGGGGTCCAAAAGGGGAGCACATGCTAGCCACGCTTCTGCTTGGGGTCAGCCTAGGGGACACCAGGGGTACTGGAACTGGACCTTCGTGGCTAGGGTGGCAGAACTAGCTGTGGCACATGGGCAGAGGGGGCTCCCCAGCCTGGCCCAGCCCTGCTGGGGCCTGGGTCTCCTGGGGGCTGGTGGCTCACCCCATGGCCTACTCTGCCCTGCAGCTCTGTGATCAGCAGCTGCCCGGGCTTGCGGTTCCTCAATCTGGAGTCCTGCCGCTGCCTCCCACGGGGTCTGAAGCGGGCCTACTGGGGCCCCGAGGACGTGCAGCAGTGCCTGGAGCAGCTGCTCACCAGCCCTGCCTCCCCCAGCTAGGCAGCCTGGCCCTACGCCCTTCCCGTTTTGGATACTGGAACATTTTTGTTACAATAAACATTTTTAAGAACTATGTGTGGTCCTTGGGGTTGGAGTGAGGGGACAGGGCTCACACCTCAGGGAGCCACTCGGAGCTACAGCTGGCCTGGAGCCTGTGCTGTTTTGGGGCAACCCCAGGGCTCACTGCTGGGCTGGAATCCTGAACTGAGTATGCGAGTATCTGCCCTGGGAGATGCCTCAGTGGGCTGTCTATGGTGTGTGAGGCCCTGGCCTGGGCAGATGTGATGGAAGGGGGAGGGCCCTGCTCAGCCTTGGGTTTTTGTGAGGTACACCTGTGTACAGACTTCTGTACACCTTAGGGCTGAGGTGTCCCACCACCCCATCCTTCAGTTAAGGATTTGAACCAGGCTTTACAAGGGGCCTTCTATGGGTGGGGCAGGACCAGCAGGGAAGTGAATGCCCACCTTAGTGACCTGGCCAGGAGACCCTACTAAGAAGGGGTAATCAACAGTATGGACCCTTCTAGAACCCACCACCTCAAGCTTCTAGAACGCTAGCCGCAGCCCAGTCTGGGCCACTGCCACCTGGTGTCGTTCTGCTCCCCTGCTTGTCGCCTATGAGCTCCGTGCTGGACCGCAGCCCTGGAAACTTTCTTCCAGGTACCGGCGCAACTGTGGGCAGTGGGTGGCGCTGATGCGCCGCCCAGCTGACCGCCTGTGACTGATGCAGGCCCAGGCCCCCAACGGCTGGATCAGCGGCCTTTCCAGGTCTTCCTTCGGAAAGCGCTTCCAGCTCTGGAACCTAGGACTCTTTTGCAACGAGCACCACCTGGCTAAGCGCCTTAAGAGCAACAGCTTCTACCCTTTCACGGAGCTGCAGCCCAACGGTGCGCGCGTCTGGGCGGGGCCACGATGCAGGGGTGGGGCCTGGGACTGAGTAGGGGGCGGCTGGGGCGGGGACAGCAGGTGCTTGGTGCTGTCGGAGGCGGAGCCCTGGTGCTGCCACTCCTGCGAAGAGCAGGGGCTGACCTCACGCACCCTGGCCGCGCCACCGCAGTCTTCCTGCTGGAGTACTACCTGGACACTCTGTGGAAGGGGATGCTGCTCTTTGTCGTCTGCCTCTTCCTGGTCAGCTTCGGCCTGGTGAACCAGGTCTGAGCTCCTGGGCCCGCCTCCCCTCACGCCACCCCCCCACCTCCCCGGGGGCCAGAACAGAGCTGAGATGTTCCCCGCGGCGCCCACAGGTGCAGAAGCAGGAGACATGGGTCTTCCCGGCGTACGGGGTGGGCGTGGGCCTGTGGATCATGATCTCATCTCTGCCGCGCCGCCGCCTGGTGCTGAACCAAGAGCTCGGCATGTACAACTTCTCCATCCAGGGCCACACTGTGTTTCAGGGTCCCTTGCACCTGCTCTACGTGCGCCTGGCGCTCAGCTCTGACGGTGACACACGCAGTGGCGGGGGTGGGGAATGCGTGCGAGGGAAGGGGGCGGGCAAGCCAGAGCTGCGCAGTCTCCTGGAGCCTGCAGATCCCACCCCTCTCCCGAGTTTCCGCCCCCTCCCACGCCCCCCAGGCTGAGCTACCTGCCCTCCGCTAGCTTACGGAAGGTGCTTCTTCCAACTGGTTCTGTGCGGCCACAAGCTGGAGCCGCTGGTGCTGGTGCAGCTGTCCGATCGCTACGAGGTGGGTCCGGCCCCAGCCCGCCCTGGGCTCAGACAGACCCTCCCTCTCTTCCTCTGCTCAGCGTGACCTTGACCACTGCTTAGGTCTTAGGATGGGGCCATTCTGCAGGCAGTTTTGGCCTGGCCTTTGCGCTGGAGCCAATGGTGGAGTGGGCGCTGCTGGGGCTGACGGGCAAGCCTGGTGGTGCGGTCTGGCGAGGGAAGGGGACGCCTTGGGAGGGGTGGCGGTGGTGGGGCCTCTCCTGTCCCAACGAGAACTGACTGCCACACGCTCCCCCAGCAAATGGAATTCCTGGGCCGTCACATCGCCCGGAAGCTCAACATTAACTACTTCGACTGCCTGACTACGTCCTACCGGCACGTGGTCCGCCAATGGCCACTGGGGGCCACCTTCAGCCCGGGCATCTTGCAGCGCAAGACCAGAGCCTGCGACAAAAGCTGCCAGTCGGACCTGAACCTGGACGTGTGACACTGTGGCTTGGCCTGCCCTACACCCCTTCCCTCATCGCTGGATGACCTGCTCCCTTCCCCTCAAGTTTCTCTTGCAGCCCCACCCCACCCCTGGCCTCCTCTCAGTAAAGCTGCCGTTTAGTCCCAGTGGTCTCTTCTCCAGGCGTGGGAAAGACTCCCCACCAGGGTCTCCTCTTAGCACCCTCTTCCCAGGACCTCCAGGCTGCTGTCTGGGAGTCTGGGCTGAGTGGGGGGGTTATCAGTGGAACTCAAGGCTGAGGACCACCAGGACTCCCAGAGGTGGGACCCATTATCAGAGAGGGGTGGGCTGTGGGCTGCTCTGCCCCCTCAGACAGCAGCACCGAGCCGGTCCTGCCCGGCCTCCAACACTGACCAGTGAGCAGAATCTGAGTCCAAATCTAAGCCGTCCTGTCTGGGTCAGGGGCCTGTCCCTGGTGTGCTTAGCAGTGGGGCCGGGCACAGCTGCAGGTCCAAGCCCTGTGCTTAGGGGTGCGTCCTGGACTAGACAGCCCAGAAGTCCCTGTGGCAGAGCCCTGGGCCAGGGCTCACCACCAGCTGGGGGAAGACCCTTGTGCCTGCTGGAACCCTAGTGCCTGTCCCCTTATCCAGTGGGTGTTCCTGCCCCCTGGGTGCTAGGAGCTGCTGTGGCAGCAGAGAAGGCAGTGAGCATGGGGACCCAGGAGGCATACCTGGCACTGTCCACCTGGTTTTCCTGGTCACACTCTCCCTCGTGGCCCTGCTGGTGAATTAGGTCTTGGTGCACTGGGTCAGCTGAGCACCCCTGGAGCCAGGACCAGCCGTGTAATTTTCAGGGCCCCATGCAGAGTGAGAATGTGGAACCCCTTGTTAAAAAGTTGTGAAGAATTTCCATGAGGTGACACTAGAGCATTTATTAAGCCACAGGCCCTTCTGAGCTTAGGGCTTTGTGCAGCTGCTGAGGTCGCCTGCCCCTAGAGCTGGCCCTGCCCAGAACCATGGCTCAGGGTGGACTTCTAGTCCCGAGGCTTTCACCCACCAGCACTCTTACCTGGGGCAGGGTCCAGGGGCTGCTGGAACTGCTTTAGGCCATCCCAGGCACAAGTGCAGGACTCCTGCCCCTCAGAAGATGGGGTCCAAGTTGTCCCAAGAGTGGCAGTGCTCAGCTTTTACCAAGGGGACGAGCTCAAGAGGGTGGGCAGAGCCTGGCACTGAAAGTGTAGGGACCGTGTGGTAGGGGAGGTGAGGAGTGTGGGGTGTGGGCCATGCAGCTAGGCTGGCTGGGTGATGCCCTGCAGCCAGACCCACACTGCCCAGGCTGCCTGTTAGCTTTGGACAGGGGTGAGAAGGGCATGCCAGCTTGTCTGACTCCAGGAGGCTTCTCAGAGGGGTTGCAAGGCTTCAGGTTGGGGACTCTGTTTCACCCGCAAATTCCCTGCCCTCCTGAAGGTGGTGATGGATCTGGAGGGATGGGGTTTGCAGCGCACAGACTGAAGAACCTCTCTACTGCCAGGGGGTGGGGTCCCTCTCCTAAGGGGTGAGGCCGGGCCTTCCCGATGATGCCACATTGAGTCATACAAGGAGCTGGGGGTCCCGTGGAGCCCTGGGCCAAGGGTGTGATGCAGGACTGAGCTGGATGTGCCAAAGATGCTGCAGGGAGATGGCCTGGTCTGAAAGGAAAGGACAGGAAGGCAGGAGGCTGCAGGTCTTTACCACTGGAAACCAGGGTAGAGTTGTGAGCAGAGATGCACTAGGATCCTGGAGGGAGGGGAATGGGCCAGGAGGTTGTGGGGAAGGAGCTGGAAGGAAGAGCCGCTGGGACTCTGAAGGGGCAGAGGGGAATGGAGAAGACCCCGGGTAGGTCCCAGCTGTGGTTTGAGGCTACAGCAGGCTGGGTCTGCTGGCAGGCAGGGTGCAGGCGAAAAGGGGAGGAACTCAGGGTGAGTCCAGGATTTCTGGCCTGGGCACAGGGGCTGAGGAGTCAGGAGCTCTGAGTTAGGGGAGGTTCAGCACACCCATTGAAAATCGCTGGAATAGGGTATGGAAAAGGAAGAACAGTACTTTTACAAAAGAAACTCCTGGCAGACACCACCTTCACCGAGTGACCAAGGTTGGCATCAGCTGTGGGGAGTCACATGGACAAACCCTCTGCTGGGATGTGGTGACCACCTTGCCTCTGAGGTCTCCCCTCCACACCCAGACCCTCGGCCGGTCACACGCCCATCAGACACACCCCAACTGAGATGCGTTCTCCAGAACGGACCAGTCCTCCTCACGACAGCCAAGGCCATGAAAACAAAGGGAGACAGAGAAACTGCTGCAGGCGTGCCGACTGATGCCTGGACCGCACACTGATGTCCTTCCATCATTGTCCCTCCTAGCCCCTGTGCTGCCTGGGCGTGCATCTTAACTCCTACATTTGTTATGAACCACACGTACGGTGTTATTGTTTGTTTGTTTTTTCTCTGCTGGTTACTAGGCCCATTCACAGAAAAGCCAGGAGGAAGACAATGGAAAGAAGAGAGCATTTGGGAGATTCTGAATGAAGAGGTTTAAGGATTCCTCACTGAATGAAGAAAATGTTCTTCATGGGAAAATAAGGGGTTTGGGGAAGATGAGAAGGGGGCAGCCCATGCCTGACTTTGTTATTGTTTATTTAATCAGTTGAGTATCTTTTATTTATTTTTAAAGATTTTATTTATTTTTAGAGGGGAAGGGAGGGAGGAAGACAGGGAGAGGAACACTGATCAGTTGCCTCTGTCATGCCCCCAACTGGGGACCTGGCCCACAACCCAGGCATGTGCCCCGCCCAGGAACCAGACCGGTGTGCCTTTGGTTCACAGGCCAGCACTCAATCCACTGAGTCACACCAGCCAGGGCAGTTGAGTATCTTTTCTTTTTTTAAAAAATTTATTTATTTTTAGAGAGGGAAGGGAGAGAGAAAGAGAGAGAGAAACATCAATGTGCGGTTGCTGGGGGCCATGGCCTGCAACTCAGGCATGTGCCCTGACTGGGAATCGAACCTGTGATGCTTTGGTTCGCAGCCCGAGCTCAATCCACTGAGCTAACGCCAGCCAGGGCAGTATAATTTCAATAACAAGAAATAAAGTCTTTACATGTACCCACTGTCTTATAATTTCCACACTTTCCATTTCTGAAGACCTAGATTTTCGTCGGGGGTCACTTCCTTCAGGATTTCCTGGGGGGTAGGTCCCCGGGGGGCGAGCTCTTACAGCTTCCGTATGTCTGAAAAGTCCATGCTGCTTGTGTTTCTAAGAAATATTTTCCCTGGGTATAGGGTTCTAGGTAAGCGGCGCTTTATTTATTGATTCGAGAGAGAGAGAGAGGCATCAGTTTCTACCGATTCATGCATTCATTGGTTGATGCTTGCTTTCAGTCTTCCTGATTGGGGACCACACCTGAAACCTTGGCGGGTCAGGATGACACTCCCAACCAATTGAGCTGCCTGGCCAGGGCTTCTGTCTGCTGCTCATAATACTTCCCTTTATCATTGGATTAGGATGTGGCCTGGTATGATTTTCTTCCCATAGCGTGTGCTTGGGCGTTGTTGACCTTCTTGGATCTGTAAGTTTATCATTTCCATTAAATCTGAAAACATTTTGGCCACCATTTCTACCAGTATTTTTTCCAGTCCCTCCTCCCTTTCTGGACTCCACCGCATGTGTCTTGGGCCCCTTGAGCCTGTGGCACAGCTCACTGAGACTCTGTCCTTTTCTTCCCCCGCTGGGTTTTACTTTGGGTCACTTTTATTGTAGGTCTTCAGTTCTACTCATCTGCAGACTCTAATGTATCAATTCCTTCTTGTGTATTTTTTAAATCTCAGCCATTGCAATGTTCGTTTCTAGAAATTCAGCTTGGGTCTTTTTGATACCTTCCATGTCTCTCCTTAACATCTTCAGTCCAGCCCTGGATGGGTGGCTCAGCTAATTGGAGCACTGTCCCTGCACCAGAAGGTTGTGTGTTGAATTCCCAGTCAGGGTGCATGCCTAAAGCATGGGCTCAGTCCCTGGTTGGGGAGCTTATGAGAGGTAACCTATCAATGTTTCTCTCTCATATCGATGTCTGTCTGTCTGTCTGTCTCTCTCTCTCCCTCCCTCTCCCCCTTCTTCTCTCTCTAAAATCAATAAATATATCCTTAGGTGAGGTTTTGTTTTGTTTTGTTTTTTAAAGACATGCTCAGTCTTTCCTCCAGCCTCCAGAACTGGGATGGAGTTCCAACCATGGTGATGCCCTTGTCTACAAATCCTATCACCTGTGCCAGTTCTGGCTCAGCTCTGATTGTGGATTCTGCTCCTCATTTTGAGTAGTGGCTTCCTGGCTCTGTGACCACCTGGTAATTTCAGCATTAGCAGCCAGATGTGAATTGTACGTCGTTGGGCTCCAGATGGTGTGTCTTCCTACGAACAACCCTGATGTTGGCTCTGTAATGCAGCTCGATCAGAAATCATGTGAGCCCAGCCCTGGCTGGTGGGGCTCAGTGGTTGAATGCTGGCCTGTGAATCAGAGAGTCACCGGTTCAATTCCCGGTCTAGGGCACATGCTTGGGTTGTAGGCCAGGTCCTCAGTGGGGGCATTCGAGAGGCAACCACACATTGATGTTTCTCTCCCTCTTTTCCTCTCTCCCCTCTCCTCTCCTCTCCAAACAAACAAATAAACAAACAAATAAATAAAATCTGTAAAAAATAAAATATACATTACAATTTTTTTTTTAGCCCTGGCTGGTGTGGTTTGGTAGATTGAGCACTAGCCTGCGAACCAAATGGTCACCGGTTTGATTCCCAGTTGGGGCAACCACACACTGATGTTTCTCTCCCTCTCTTTCTCCTTCCTTCCTTTCTCTCTAAAAATAAATAAAATCTTTTTAAAAAGTTTAAAAAGAAAGAAATTGTGTGACCCCTTCAGGCCTCGCTCCTAATCCTGGTTAGGGGTCTCACAGTGGGGTTTTGTGTAGGGTTAGTTTTGCCCTTGGTGGAGGAAACCCTTCTAAGTGTCCAACCTGATGCCTGTGGGTGGTGAGGTTCCCTGCCCTGTGTGAGTTCCAGGGGCTGTTCCTTCTCATCCTTTCAGGTGGTTCTCTCTCCAGACTCCAGAACGTTCCTCAAACACCCACACCTCTGTGGCCTAGGGCTCCTGGCCACACACTCCACAGTTCACTTCTCCCCACACTCAGGATTCTCAGCAGCCTTCCACTGCCTCTCCTCCTGCTTTTCCCTTTCTGACTGTAACCCACCTGGGCCACCCTTCACTTGGAGTAGCTTCTCATCCTGGGCTTGGCTGTGGGCTCCAGGAGCATAGCAGCCAGCATCTGCTGCCATCGCCTTGCCCAGCCAAGCACAGCCTGGATTCAGTGTAGGTCTTCGCGGTATAGGCAGAAATGGCTCCAGACATGCCCACATCTCTGCGTTCTTGCCAACCGCACCCACACCCACCCCAGCCTGTCCCTGACAAAGCCCAGAGACAGGCCCTGCTGTGGCCTGGAGGGCACGACGCCCATCACTGAGAGGGAGGGAGGCTTGAAAGTTGCAGCAATTCTTTAACCCTGAGCTGCAGGTGAGGAGGTGCCACAGGGTCCCGAGTCCCGTTTCACAGGTGGGAAGTGGGGGTTGAGCCAGCAGCAGCAGGTTAGGGGCCGCGACACTGCACCCAGGACACCAACGTGCTTCCGGGAAGGAAAGACACCCCACACCCATTCTGAGAAAAAAGAGAAGTCTGGGGCTGTTGCAGTGCCAGGGAGCCAAGGTCTGGTCCTGGCAGCCAGGGAGGGGGTTGGAAGGTGACAACAGAGCTCATAGTGGGCATGTACAGGCCTCCTGGCTCTGCTGGGGCAGGGTGCTGGGGACACAACACTTGGAGTCTGCCTTAAAGCCTAGCCTTTCAGTGACAGGGGACCTGCTCAGGACTGGAGATGGCACGCCCAGAAGCAGAGGGAGGCAGAGGGGCATCGAAGGGACATCCCCTCAGTCCCATCTGGATGACGGGCTGGGCCCAGCAATGCTGAGCACCAGGACTGGGGGACAGGGTCCCCAAGGCTCAAAGCTGGTCTGCTGAGGGGTCCAGTGGAGTTGCCTGGGGACACCAGTCTCCTCTCTAGCAACGAAGCCCCTCGCAGGGCTCCAGCTCTGAGAGGGAGAAATGCCGGACGGCCCCAGCAGAGGCGGGCTGGAACTTTCCGAAGGCGTGAGAATCACCAACTGTCCTTTCCCATCCTCTCCTAGCTGGATCCAGGGTGGGGTAACAAGGACCTCAGGATGGGGAGGAGTATCAAGGCGAGGAGGCCAAGTAATTGAGGCGGGCACATGTGCGCTGCGCACCCAGGAGGCTTCCGACCGATGGCCAAAGCCTGGGTCCAGCTGCCCCTCCCCGCCGGGCGCCCCAAAGGGTCGTGAGCTCCACCAGAGGGGCGAGGGCAAGGGCCATCTGAATGGTCCCCTCGGGAGCACCCGAGGATGGGGCACATGTGTCAGGGGTCTGACAACCCCTCTTTCAAGAGGGTTGGGGGCCAAGGGGCTGGGGAAACTGATGGAGAGAGGCAGGGACGGGGACAGCGAGCGGATGCAGACAACGGGAGACAGTGAAGGACGACAGAGGAAAGGGGTGAAGACGGAAGGACAGAGGCCAGGGCCAGAGCGACAGGGTGACGGGGACTAACGGAGGGGGACGGAGATGTAGTCGGGGAGCAGCCGTGCGGCGGACTGTTCGGGAGGAGGCGGAGAGCAGGAGGTGAGGGACTGAGCCTGGCACGTGCCGCCAGCACCTGGAGGGTTCGTCCCGTAATTAGGCCTCGGTCCAGATGAGCCCCCAGTCCCGCAATCAAAATGCTAATTGGCCCCGAGCCTCCGGCTGCGCCTCGGCCGAGCCCCCTGGGAAGGAGCAAGGACCAGCGGCTCCATGGATGAAGATCCCGGCACCCGC
Source organism: Tonatia bakeri (assembly GCA_004024845.1). NCBI lineage: Eukaryota > Metazoa > Chordata > Mammalia > Chiroptera > Phyllostomidae > Tonatia > Tonatia bakeri. Next base: position 171,078 of record PVIA01001671.1, on the reverse strand, counting down.
CCCCCACTTCGGACCTCGCCGGCTGCGGCTCGGCGATAAGGGGGCGGCTGCGCTCCACCCCCGCCCCTCGGGAGCGCCTGCCACGCAAGATGAATATTCCGCCGCTGCCACGGCCCGGGCCGCTGGCCACAAAGCGGGCCCGTGGTCTCTGCCGTGTCCCGGCGCCGGGCTGGCTCGCACCCACCCTCTCTCACTGCTCTTGGGTGGAGATGCGGGGGGAAGCAGGGCGCAGTGCAGGCTGCACCGGGCGCTGAGCTCAGCAATCTCCGCACGCCCCCGCACGCGCGCCCCCGACGCGGCCGGCCGCCGCGCGCTCCCGGCCGGTGCTCGCGGGCCCCGCACAAGGTCACCGTGTGCAGCGACGGGGGCGCGCGCACCCCGTCATTGCCCGAGCTCCTGGCTCCGCTGCGCCCGGAACCACCCCTGCGACCTTGGCTCCCGGCGACCGCAGGAGCGCGCTCGGACGGCGGAGACCCGAACCGCCCGGCGGGGGCGGGAGAAGGGACAATGGCGGCTCCGAGCCCTAATAAGGGACATATGTCCCCGCGTGCTGCCATTGTGCGGCTCGGAAACGGCCCCCCCAATCCCGCACCCTCGCGCCCCGCCATTGGCTGCTGGGCCTGACGTCATGGGGGCCGCAATCTCGGGGTGGGCGGCCGCGGGCAGGGTTCCCCGCCTGGTTACCAGGCCGCCGGGTGGGGGTGGGGGCTGCAGCCGCGCGGAAGGGCGGAATGCCACCAATGGAACCGAATTTCTGGAGCGAGAGCATGGCAGCCCCTGTTCTACCGCGCACCCCGCTCGCCGGGTCGCGCCGCGCGCGCCATCGGCCCCTAGGGAGAGCGGCGGGCGGGGGGAGCCTCGCCCGCGGGCGCGGGGTCAGCCCGGGTGACCGAGGGGCAGGGAGACACTGCGGCACAGGGCGCTCGCGGAGCCTGTCACTGCGCTTCCGCTGCCTCAGCACCCGCGCCCGCGTCGCCCCGCCCGCCCCTGCGGGTCCCTGGCCTTCGCCCCGAAAGTGGGAGGGCGGGCGGGACCAGCCTGAGGTCGCCCCGGCTTCCTTCCTGAAAGATCCCAAGTCCGGGGCTCGTGGGTCCCCGGCCGGTCGCCTCGTCTCCCCCCACCCCCGACAATGCCGCGGGTCGCGGGCTGCGGATCCCGGAGCTGCGCGGGGAACCACCGAACGCGGGGGCGGCGGCGTCCCCAGGACCCTTCCCAGGAGACCCCGGCTGGGCCCGGCCCAGCGCAGCCATTTCCGCCGCCCCGCCGCCCGCCCCCTCCCGCTGTTCCTGGGCTTTAAAAGCCGGAGGCTGGGCCGGGCCGAGGGCAGAGGCGGCGGCGGGCGCAGGAGGCCAGGCCCGGGAGCTGTCCGAGCGCTGAGCCCCGCCCCCGGAGCCCCCGTCTCTCCCCACCCCTCCCTCGGCCCGCCCTCCCTGCGCACCCCTCCCCCCGAGGACCCCCGCCCGCCGCCGCCGCCGCCGCTCGCTCGGGCTGCAGAACAATAAAGCGAGCCTCCCTGAGACCCCCGCCGAGGACCCCCGCCCGGCGGCCGAGCCCCCGCGGCCCGCCCCTCGCCACCCGTGCCGGCAGAGCGCGCCCGGTCGCTGGCCGAGGTGCTGGCCGGGCCGGCGCTGGCCGCGGTGCTGAAGCTGCCGCCGCTCCCGCCGCCGCCGTGTTCGCCGGGCCCAGCGCCGCCACCCTCGGGGACATGGGGGGTCGCTGATTGAGACTCCGCCGCGGCGGCGGGGGGGAGGGGAAGGGGGCCGCGGAGCTGGGCCAGCCCTGCACCCACCCGCAGCCTCCGGGCCCGGGACGGAGCCGCTCCCCCCTCCCGCCCCCCCAGCCTCCTCCCCCGCCTGTCCAGGGGCGGCACTGCGGGCTGGGAAGCCGGGACCAGAGGAGGGAAGGAAGGAAGGAAGAAAGGAAGGAAGGAAGGAAGGAGGAAGGAGGAGAGGAAGGAGGGAAGGAAGAGAAGAGACAAGAGCCGAAGGGCGAAGAGCGGAGACGAGGAGGAAGGAAGGGGCAGAGGCGGAGGCGCAGGCAGGCGGAGAGGAAGGCGCTCCTGCGGCAGCACCCGAAGGCCGGAGGGGGGACCCGCGCTGCCTCCCGCCGCTCCTCGGATGGTGACGGGGCCTCGCCGCGGCCGCAGCCCCCCCGCGCCCCGGCTCCGCAGGCCCGCAGCGCCGGAGCCCCGCAGGAACCATGCCCAGGTCCTTCCTGGTCAAGAAGGTCAAACTTGACACGTTCTCCTCGGCGGACCTCGAGAGCTCCTACGGGCGCGCCCGCAGCGACCTCGGCGTGCGACTGCACGAGAAAGGTGCGAGCCGGGCTGAGGCCGGGGGCGGCGTGGGGCCCTGGGCAGAGCCGAGAGGAGTGGCGGGCCGGAGTGCCCGGGGGAGGGCCCCGGGCCCCGGGCGACGGACCCTGGGGAAGCGGACCAGCAGGAGGCGGTGGCTGAGCCCAGACTGTGGAGTGGATGGGGGCGGGGAGAGGGGAGAGCAGAGTCAGACCAGAACCGGCCCGCGGCCGGGCAGTGGAAGTGTCAGCGCTGAGAGAGGGTGGGGAGCAGGGGTCGCCTGCAGACCCACGCTGACCCGCACCGGGGCCCGTGCCGCAGGGACCCCTGCTGTCCTGATGGGACCGCGTGCTGCATGCAGACCCACACCCGGAAACCGGGGCCTGTCTCGGCACCCTCTGCTCTTCCCCAGACCGCTTGCTAGGACCAGCTGGGGAAGGTGTGAGCTACAGGGAGCAGGCATGGGGTCCGGTGGCGGCCGCCCACCTGTCAGGCTGAAGATACCAGCAGAGGCAGCGCAGGATCCTCCCCGAAGCCAGGGTCAGGAAGAAGGATGTGGGCAGGGGAGGTCCAGAGTGCTGGAGGCAGGGGGAAGCTCTTTGTGTGCGGGTACCCAAGTTCAAGGACAACTGTTAGCACTCAGGCCAGGGTGCCAGAGTGCCGGCAACATAGGGGTGCAGAACAAATGTGACCTGCAGGAGCATGAACCTGTGTGTGCGCCTGTGTGCGCCCATGTGACTGTGTGTGGCCATGTGACTGCGCGTGTGTGTGACCCCGTGTGAGTGTGTGCCTGACTGTGTGCCACTACATGGGGCCATGTGACTCTGGGGCCACTGTGCGCCCATGTGACTGGTAGCCCTGCTGAGAGTCTGCCCGGGCAGCTGTGGGTGTCCCGGGGCCAGCGTGCAGCCCCCCTGGGAAGGGACTCCAGGGTTGCTGGTGGCTGCGGTGGCCCTGAAGGAGCCAGAGTCTGCCCCGTGTCGAGTGTGCGTTTGTGACTGAGGTTGAGAGACCCAGCTTGTGTCTGGAGAGCAACTGCAGTGACCAGCGTGAGTGGTGCTGCCGGCCTGCGCCTTGTCGCTGGGAAGGTGTCCCCTGGTGGACGCCTTGGCACTCGCCCTGGCACTCACCCTGGCTGCCTGGCCTGTCTCGGGAAGGCTCCAGCAGGGGTTAGGGCCAGGGGGAAAGGGCAATGGGGGACAAGGCAGGACCCAAGGGTGCAGGGTGACCAAAGGAATTGCAGGGAGCAGCAGAGTGGAGGGAGAGAGATAGGTCGGGACCCAGAAGGGGTCAAGTCCAGTGAGGGAGGTGAGAGGGTGGGGCCAGGGAGGGCTCCAGGGCCTACGAGGAACGCGTCTCGAGGGCTTACTGTGGGACCTAGAGGACCAGAGAGGGGCAGCATCAAGGCTGGGAGTGGGCCCCGGGGGGAGAGCCGGTGGGAACCCCGAGAGGCCGCAGCGGCGGGGTCCCTGGACAGGAGAGCCGCTGGCTTTGTGCGCTGCGGGTCTGCAGTGTGTTGCATAATCAGAGAAAACTGCTGAAGTGGGGAGAACCCGAGGGGGAGGGGAAGGGAAGGAGGGCGAGGGAGGCGCCGCCCCTCCCCCCTGACCTTGAGGCTCCGCTGAAGGGGGGCAGCCGCGCCGAAGATGCGCGTCTTCCTCCCTCTGTGAGGGTGGGGCCGGCGGGAGGCGGGGGCGGAGCTGGGACGGACCGGTCTCATCTCTCCTCTCCTCTCTTCCCCTCCCTGCCGCCTTCGCCCTCCTGCCCCACGGTCCCTCGGCCCCTTCCGCTTTGTCCTTCTCCCGCTCCCTTCTTCCTGCACCCCGGTGTCTCCCGCCGCCCGCCTGTGTGTGCCTCGCCCGCTGCCCGGTTCCTTTCCCGCTGTCTGCCTGTCTGTCCGCCTCGGACCTCAGGATACCTCAACGACTACGCGGGTCCTGCCTCCGTCTACGATGGCGACACCGAGGCGGCCTTGCTTAAAGGGCCGTCCCCGGAGCCCATGTACGCTGCGGCGGTACGGGGGGAGCTGGGCCCAGCGGCCGTGGGCTCGGCGCCGCCGCCCACCCCGCGCCCGGAGCTGGCCACAGCCGCGGGCGGCTACATCAACGGCGACGCGGCTGTCAGCGAGGGCTACGCGGCCGACGCCTTCTTCATCACCGATGGGCGCTCGCGCCGCAAGGCCGCCAATGCCAACGCCGCCGCCGCCCCCTCCACGGCCTCGGCCCCCGACGGCGACGGTGGAGGCGGGGCTGTAGCAGGCGCGCGCGCCATGGGGTCTGGCGGCCGGGCGAGCACACGCGCAGGGGCGGGCACCGAGGCCCGCGCAGGGCCCGGGGCCAGCGGCGCAGGGGGCCGGCACGCCTGCGGCGAGTGCGGGAAAACGTACGCCACCTCGTCGAACCTGAGCCGCCACAAGCAGACGCACCGCAGCCTGGACAGTCAGCTGGCGCGGCGCTGCCCGACGTGCGGCAAGGTGTACGTGTCCATGCCGGCCATGGCCATGCACCTGCTCACGCACGACCTGCGCCACAAGTGCGGCGTGTGCGGCAAGGCCTTCTCCAGGCCCTGGCTGCTGCAGGGCCACATGCGCTCCCACACCGGCGAGAAGCCCTTCGGCTGCGCGCACTGCGGCAAGGCCTTCGCCGACCGCTCCAACCTGCGCGCGCACATGCAGACGCACTCGGCCTTCAAGCACTTCCAGTGCAAGCGTTGCAAGAAGAGCTTCGCTCTCAAGTCCTATCTCAACAAGCACTACGAGTCAGCCTGCTTCAAGGGCGGCGCGGGCGGCAGCGGCCCAGCGGCCCCCGCGCCGGCCGCGCCGGCGGCGCCGCAGCTCAGCCCCGTGCAGGCTTAGGGCGGCGGCGCCTCGGTCAGCTGGGTCGGCTCTCAGCAATATGGGCCCCCAGGAAAGTTTCCGCCGGCGCTCGGGTGGAGGGGCAGGAGGGTGGGCCCCTCCTCACAGCAATAGGGGGAGGGGGCCCCGCCCCGCCCGACGGGGGCCTCGTCGGCCCCTTCAAGCAATAGGGTCCCGAGGGGAGACCCACCCCGAGCTCCCTCCCTTCCCCTTCAGGGTGCCCCAGGCTTTTTTCCCAGCAATAGGGTCGAGGAGACCCGGAACCGAACCTCATCTCCGAGTTAGGTTTCTGAAGACGGGGGTGGGGTGAGGTAGGGAGCGTCCCCCTCCTCCCTCCTCTGCGCCCCTGGATCTTGTCGCAGAGACTCAGGTCTTCCCCACCCCTTCCCAAGCCTTCCAGGGCCAGGCCTGCGGCCTAGACGTCCAGGGAGCCGGTCCCTCCCCAGCAACAGGCCCGGAAGGAGCAGGAGCGCGGCCCTCCGAGGCATCCCTACTCCTCAGTCTTCGCTGACCCCCTGAGTGTTAGACGCGTTGAGGACCGGGGAGGGAGGAGGACAGCGGCACCCTTTTCCCTCGGATTCCTTCTGGGGCCTCAGTCCGAGCCGCTCTCTTACCCTCGCCTCGCATCCTCTGCCAAATCGAATTCTTCCAGCCCAGCTTCCCGGGCTCTGTCCTCCATAACGAATATAATGACGCATATCGAATCGCATGGACTTATCCGACCTCCTCCGATCCCCCGCTCCCGCCCAGCCCCGGGGCTCCTTCCCTCGTACCCGGGCACCCCGTGTTGGAGGACGGATTCCTGGGGCCCGGCAGACAGGCCTGGGCACGGCCCTCTACACACCTCTCGGTATTCGCTTCGCGGGTACAGCCCCCTGGGGGGGTTGCGGATGCGTCGGGTTTCTTTCTTTCTGTATTTGTACGTTTTATTTATGAACAGATTGCACTCGGGTCAGGGAAGGGGCGCTGACGCCCCGTCCTTCCCACCGACGCCCGGGGCTTGGGATGTCCAGGATCACTTTCTCCGCCCCTGAACCCCGCCACCACCCGGGCCCCACCTCCTGGGAGCCTCAGGCCCCGCCTCTCAGAGGCCGGCCCCTCCCCCGAGCCCCAGGCCCCTCCCCCACTCTGTTGCCAACTTTCGCCCGTCTATGCCAAAGCCTCGGCGGCGACTCCGCCCCAAGGGCCCGCCCCATTGGCCGCCGCCTTTGTGACGTCACTGCATGCAGCCCCAACCCTCCTCCCTTCCCTTCCCGGGGCTGCCCGTTCCCTCCCCCTCTTAGTTAGTCCGATGCTGACTATAGAGCAATAATGCGCACTGCATGCGAAGCTGCCGCCGCCTCTAGAGTTACTGAGAATCAGGTATCCCCCTGCCCTGCCCACGCCCCATAGGCCCCTAGATCAGGGACGCTGCGCGGGGCCGGACGCGCAGACTTTCTTTCCCCTCCTACTCCCTACCCGCCCGCCCGCCCCCTTCCCACGGCAGAGCCTGGCGGTGTAACGATTCCAGGGGCGGGGGGGGGGGAAGGTTGCCCCCTAAACCCCTCCTTCAGTTGTCCATCACCCACTGACCGTTCATTGGGTACCTACTACGTGCCAGGCCCACTACTGAGTCTGCCGGGCCGCGGCAAGCGGCGGGGGGCGTGCATATTCTGATAGGGGCACAACGCTCTTGGGTGCACTAGGGACAGTGGCAGATGCAGACAGGGGCCGAATCCCTAGACCCGAACCCGCGCCCCGACCCTCTCCACCCCGGGGACAGTGCTGGGCACAGTCGGTCTCTGCCTTCGACTTGGGCCTGGCGTTCTCAGTCCGGTGGCAAACACCCAGAGCCCCAGGGCCCAGCGCCACCAAGGCCGCCCACACCCACCCCAGCACTTCCACGCTCTGGCTCCCAGCGCTGTCCGGCCAGGACCGCAGGACAAATGGAAAGGTGCACGCTGGAGCTTACGACTTGGTCAGCCCCATCCCCGTGGGCACCAAGCCCCGCTGCTGCCCAGCTGCATCCGCACGGGTGGACCCGAGGGCCCAGCAGAGCAGGGCCCACATCCCAGACCCCCTACATCCCAGCTCGGTACCCACACAGCTCCCAAGCCGGGACCTGCCCTCCTGTGTCGGGCACACCCGCATGCACACACACACACACACAGGCACCCTCCCTCTACCCTCCCCTCCCACGCCTGTCTACCTACCTAAGGAGAAGGCCGGAGGGCCGTGGGCCGGCCAGGGCCTCCCGCTTCTCCCATACCGCGCCGCCGTGGAAAGCCATGGGCCCCCTCCTGCCCCCATAACTAAGCAGCACAATAACCGACTTAGCGAATTCAGGTAGAAGGAACGTTTAGGTAGCACCTATTTTGTACTGATTCTACAAGTAGGGCCCGAGATGCGGGGGCCCTCGGGTGGGGGCTGCGGCCGCCGGCCCGCCCTGCCCCCACCTCCGCCTGCGCCCCGCCGCCTTGTACATACTCCCACCCGGAAAAGGCCGGGATTTTTACTCGGGCCGCGCCCCTCTTCCGCCCCCGTTTGGGGCCGGGCCGGCCGGACAGACGGACGGACGGACAGACCTCCTTCCTAAGCACAATAGCACCAGCTCCCCGGAGCACCGCACCTCCACGAGGAGAATAAACGCCACTCTTGATAGAACTTGGAGTGTCGGGCTGGTGTATCCAGGGCTGGGCCTGCTCTGCAGGGGACGTCTGGGGGGCGTCGTTCCGGTGTTGCTGTACCCTGGAGTGCAGGTGGCAAGGCCCAGTGCTGGCAGTGGCAGCCTGTTCACACAGCCCTGGGGGCACGCAGCTGCCTTTGGCTAGGGTGCACCCATGTCCCCTTTTGCAAGAGAGTTATTGTCTACCCTGAGGTGGTGGTGGTGGGGCTTCAAGCCCCAGGAGCATTCCTCTCCCCAAGGCAAAGCACTAGGCACTTCTCCTGTGGCAAGTGAATCTATTCTGTGCCAGGAATTGGAGGAGCTAGGGACCCAGCGTGTAGTCAGGCCCAGCTCCGGGCGGTTCCCGAATGGCCAGAGCAGGCACTCAGCACCTGCCGTGCGATGGCCCCAAGCTGCCCCCACGATCCCGGGAGGGGTTCCTGCTGCCCCAGCAGAACTGGCAGCCACCAGCAAGGCCTCTGGAGGCCAGTGGAGAAAATGGGGATGGAAAAGGGTGTGAGGTCTGATCCCTTCCTGCAGCCATCTCAGACTTGGAGGGTAGGTTCCCGCAGTCTGAGGAGAGGCCTCCACGGTCCTGGGGAGGAGATGCCAGGGCCAGAGAGGCTTCCGCAGCCACCCACAGCCCTCGGGCTCTGGAGAGGATGAGTCGAGTTAGGGAGATGAGGGGTGGGGCTGTAATGGGTGGGGTAAGGGATCCCTTACCCCAGCAATGCCCCCTGACACCCCGATAGGCAGGCAGGAGCTGAGGGTCCCAGAGTCCTGGAAATATGTGGTTAAACTAGGTCTGCTCAAGGGCAGCACGGATGCTCCCGTCGCGGCAGGGGGTGGGTCCACCCAAACTCCATCCGGTGGTCAGCAGGGAAGCCTGACCCGCAGCAGGACAGAACGTGTGGGCCGGCTGCTTGGGGTGGGGCTTACATGGGTCCCCCCCCCAGGCCCCGCCCCCCCCCCCCCCGCAGGTGCCGAGGTTCTGCCTTATTGGTGCGCTCACAGTCCGTGCCTTCCCATTGGCTCGCGCGGCCCGGCTTTCTTCGCTCTCCACTCCAGTGCGGGAACCTTGGCTTCCCTCTAACGCCCGTCCCCGGTGCATTCTGGACACTCGCTCCACCGCCACTTGCCAGCAGACCGCTGGGAAACAGGACGCGGACACTGCCATCCACATCCTTCGCGACCTTGCACTTCTCGTTGGCTATCGTGCTAGGCCTCAGCGAGCCTACTGGTAGCCTGAGCCGTCGATCTTCGCCAATCCGCGAGCCAGCCCGGCCATCCTTCTGGTTTTTTTGCTCTGTATTGGGGAAGGAGAAGGCCGGAAGGCGCTCAGGGACACGTGGGCGCCAGTGCAGGTCTGCGCTCTTCGCAGCCTGGGAAATGGAGCGAAGAGGGAGCGGCAGAGCTCCTAGGGCTCACTCTTACTCTTCGACCTCCCGAGAAGACTCTCTCCTTTGTCTTCCCTCCCTTGGGATCAGTACCCTGCCTGTCCTGGGTCGGCTGACAAACAGACGAACGTTCTTGGAGACTGGATAGGAGACGGGGCTGATCCTGACCCATCGAGGCTGGGCCCCGTGGGCACGCGAAGGCTTCTCTCCCTCCTGTTAGGGCGGCCTGCAAGCAGGCTACTCGAAGAAACCTGCCAGGTAGCCCCAGCCTGCCAGGTAAAGACGTCAGGCTGACATCAGCTCTAGAAAGCCCGGTGGCAGCAGGAATGTGTCACCAGGGAGCCTGGGCGTCCTCGTAGAGGTGGTGGTGCGGGGACGAGCCAGGCCCATAGGAGAGGCCACTGACCCCAGGCTGAGCCTCTGGGGTTATTTGCTTCCCGAGAGGTGCTCCTCTCATCCTGGCTGATGGGCTCCACTGCTACAGATTTCTTGGGTAAACCAGGCCTGAGCCTCCAGTAAGCCCCTGCACCCCGAGATCCATGCCGCTTACATTCCATGCCCCGTGCAGGATGCGGAGCAAGCCGAGGTGGGACGCGGGCTCGCCCACCTGCGTGCTGCATTTCTGTTTGTGGATTAGTTGTTTTACCTAACGACGGGGGAGACTACACGAACTGTGCAATGACACAGAAGCCTCTGGGTCCGTGACCCGAAACCCCAGGCTCCCCGTGCCCTGGCTATACTAGCCCGGGTGGGAAACGAGGAGGGCCCGCAGGTTTGCGGTCGCGGGCTGGAGACCGGTTGGAGGGGGCGTGAAGGGGCGTGGCCACAGCGGAGGCCCGCACCCTACCCGCGGCACGGCGGGCGTCCGGTCTGGTGGTCACCAGTCTTGCTCCGAGACTGCGCGCTGGGTGGTGGGCGCAGCGAGTCCCCGCGGACAGGGCTCCGGCCGGTGACCGGACGGTAACGCTGGACGAGTTTCATAACCACCCTCCACCCAACACTCCCTGCCTGAGTTTATGGAGAAGCCGTGGGGCCGGCCAGCGGCCAGCGGAGACACGCAGCTGCCACAAAGCTAGATATCCACCGAGATGCCGACGCCCGGGATGGCAGGGGCACCACCCGCCACCCGCCGCCGCGGCCTTCCAGCCAGCGCCGGGCGACCCCGACTCCCAAGTGGCCCCGCGCCGAGCGACCACGACTCCCAGAGTGCCCCGCGCGCTCGCGGACTACAAATGGGCGCGCGCCGCGGTCGCCAGCCACTGAGCGGCTCTTGGAGCGACGCCGCGGCGGCCTGTGGGCGTGTCCGACCGCGCACGGGCTACGGCGGCCGGCAGGGGGCGGTGGCGGCGGTTGGCCTTGGGTCCGGAGGCGGGGCCCAGGGCCTCGGGCGCTGAGAGCCCCGCGGTACACGACTCGTTGGCAGTGTGCGGGCTGAACCATGGGCGACCGCGGCGGCGCGGGTGGATCCCGGCGCCGGAGGACAGGGTCGCGGCCCTCGAGCCAGGGCGGCGGCGGCGGCCCCGCGGCGGCGGAAGAAGAGGTGCGGGACGTGGGCGCCGCGGGGGACGCGCCGGCCCCGGCCCCGGCCTCAGAGAAGGATAAGGACGGAGAAGCAGACGTGGGCAGCGGCCACCGAGATCTGAGGTAGCGGCGCCACTGACTCATAACCTCTGACCCGTGGCCTAGGCCCCTGCTACCCTCCCCAGCCCCTCCGGCGTGCTCGCAGCAGTGCGGGTTCCGCTTCCGAGAGCCTGGCCCCCGGACTTGGCGTAGGCAGGTGCCCGGCTTGGGTTCCCCCGGGGAAACTGAGGCCCGGGGGATAGGGTCGCCTGCCGAGGGCACTCGCAGGGGGCGCAGCGAGGAGCCGTGCGCACATCCTCAGGTGGGTCCGGGTGCGCGTTCCCGTGGGGAGTGGGGAGGCTGGCGCTGCAGGCGGGCTGGCTCCACCTTGCACAAGTTTTCCTCTGTCCAGAAGGAGATGGAGCAGACGGGGCGCTTTGAGATGAAAGGGGCCCCTCCTGAGGGCTGTGAGGGGAGCCTTGGGGGTGGAGGAGGGGTTCCGGCTGGGAAGGGGGACAGCGGGAGACTGGGCTGCCTGAGGCCGGGAGCAGCGGCAGTGGGAGACTCTCCTGTCCTTCAGACGAAAACCCGGCCCGTTCCTTTCCCGGCTCCTCCATCCCTCCCCCAGCGCTTGGCCGGCCTGGGCCCCGCTTGTGTTGCCACAACAAGTGTTTGCCATAGGGGCAGCTTGGGTCCTGGTGGGGGTACAGGAGAGGGGTTTGAAGTGGGCCTGCCCGCAGGTGCGGGACGGGCAAGCCTGGGTCGGGGGGCACGTGGAGGCTGCCTGGACACTGGCTCCCTCTTCCAACTGGTTCCAAGTGGTTCCTTTGCCCCCTCTGGCCGTCACTTGGCCCCGGGACCCTCGGAGGCTCTGGCTTTGGGAATGCCTATCGAGCAGGAAGTGGGACTTGCCCTCTTAGAGACAAGAACAGAGGCTTTCTTCAGGGGTGCCTGGGGAGGGGTGGGCCAGGGCAGGCGGGGTGTGGGCTCTGCCCTGCCCTTGGGGCGCTCACAGCGCCCCCAGGAGATAAGATAATAGTATAGAGCCCTGTGAACAAAGGTCAGACTCCAAGTTCACAAAGGCTGGGTCCCAGAGGAGGGTGGTTCTACAGAGAGGGGTGCTTGCTCCCTGTGTGGGGGTGCTGCTGAGGTCGGCTGGGAAGGATGGACATCCTAGAGTGCCTCTGTCAGCTCCCGAGCTGCCCGAGCTGGGGCTGGGGGCACAGCAGCCTCCTCGCCCTGGCCCTCAGGGCACTTGGGTCCCCCCTGTGACCCAAGGGGCACTGGCTCGGGGCCCAGCCACCACTCGGGAGAGGCAGGCACTTCCCTGGTGGGTCAGGTGGCCAGAAGCCTTTCCTGTGCATTTGCTCGCCAGGTGGGATGAGCAGGAACCCAGTCTGCCAACCCTGGGAGTCTGGACCCCTGGGAAGAGGAGCAGCAGATGGCAGGGATGGGCCTGCCCAGGGCTGGAGGGGGAGCTACTGACCACAGTCCCCTCCTGGTGTCCAGGACATTTAGGTTATGTGTGTCTGTGCCTCCAACCAGATGCCACCAGGTCCGGGCCCCCAGTGGCTGTGGCCAGGGTATGGCGGGTGGCGGAGCCTGCCTTCCTCTGGCTACTTTCCTAGGTTTTGGCCTGTGGCACACTTGCTTGTCATCCTCTTGTAACCTGCCTGTCATCTCCCAGAGCCTCCTCACCCCCTCCCTACACTTCCTGCTCACCTTGGCCTGGGCAGGAGGGCTGGGCTCTGGGTGTGAGTGTGTTTCTTCCAGCCCAGGGCCAGGGTGTGGCTGCCCTGCCTATGGCTTCCTCCTTCTCGGAAGGCCACACTCTCCCTGGGTTCACAGCTTTCCCAGGGTGTTTGCTCCTGGGGCGTCCTCTGCCCCACCCTTTCCAGCAGGGCTAGAGAGTATGGGAGCCCACCAGCCACATGGCGCCCCATCTGGCCCAGAGGCTGGGGGGGAGAAGTGCTGAGGGGGAGGCAGCTGGGCGGTGAGCTGGCACTCGGCTCCCTCTGTGTCCTGCTTGGGCCAGGAGCCAGACCCAGTGGTCTCAGGCATGGTTCACATTTGGGGGCTGTGCCTTTGGGCAAGATTTGAACCTTGTCAAGCCTCAGTTTCCCTGTGTGCCCACCTCCCAGTGCTGATGTGAGGGTTGCACAAGGTGACACATGTGATGAGTTAGGATGGCCCTGCTGGAGGGGGGCCTGGGGAGCAGGACCACCACAGGCACACGGGTGTGGGCCACCCCTACAGCAGCAGGGCAGAGGGTGACCTGTGCAGCCCTGACACAGGAGCCAGACCCTGCCACCCACGCAGGTGTGCCTGTCCGCTCTCTGGTTCCCTGCTGTCAACTCTGTTGGCGAGGCTGGGCCTCTGCTGGCGAGGCTGGGCCTCTGCTGGCACTGGTGGACCCTGGGCTTTCTGCCCCGGGGAGAGGCCTCTGACCTAAGGGGAAGGGTGCTGCCTAGGGTTGGGGAGGATCATGGGGCCGGCTGGAGAAGGTCTGAAAGTTCTGTGATGCAATTTTGTGTCAGATTGAAAAACGACACCATCTCTCTCTACCTTCATCCTCGTCTTCGAGGTGTTGGTTGCCCAGGGGCAGGGGTCACAGTGTTGTGAAACAGCCTGAGGGTGTGCCCAGCCAGCACTGCAGGAGGCGGCCTTGGGCCCGTTCCAGTGATAGTCCCAATGGGCATGAACTTGGCCGAGGGTGCCAGGGACAAGCTCAGAGACCACCCTCTTGGGGGGGGCTTGGGCCCCCTCCTGCTTTACAGAAAGGCAGGTGGCCACACTCAGAGAAGAGGGCCCTGGGTGGAGGGTGCGAGGAGGTCAGGCCTGTGGTCGGGGGAGGCACAGACCACGGCTGGGAGGCAGAGGTGGCTTGTCCGCACCACCCTGGCCGGGGAAGTCCAACTGGCGTCTCGGCTCCTTGCCTCCCAGCGCAGTGCTGACCCCAGCACAGCCATGCTGGGGTGGGGCCAGCCCTGACCAGAGCCCTGGAGCCCTTCCCCACGGCTGTCTGTCTCTCAAGACAGAGACGTGTGTCTGCAGGAGGAAAGGGGGGCCCTGGCCCCACCTCTTACAAAACCAGAGGCCTTGCTCAACGCTTGTGGGGCTTCCTGCATGCAGGCCTGCTGCAGGGGCGAGGCCAGGCCCCTCCTCTACCTCTGGTCCTCGAGGGCCAGGCAGGGAGGTGAGGGTCTGCTGTGTCCCCCTCCCAAGCCCTGGGCGGGGGGGTTCTGAATACTTTTGTGAGAGACCCTCCATCAGTGCCCAGCCATCCATTAGCCTGTCCGTCAGGAACGCAGTGCTTCCCCGTGGTCAAAATGGAACAGCTGTCACTTCTCCCAACAGTTGGAGGCCACCAGTGCATGAGGGCTGCTAGGCCTCATCAGGCTGGGGGCTCAGCTGGACCTTGGCCTGGGTCCCCGTGCCCACTCAGACCTTTGTGGGCCAAGTGTGAGGAGGAGGCAGTTTGAGGTGGGGACCCCTCAGCTTGCTGGGTGCTGGGAAGAGCTGATTGAGTAAAGTGGATTTGCCTCCCGCCCCTGCCTCTGTCCAGTGCTGCTGGTGGGCCTGCCGACGCCTGGGGTGGAGTCTTCAGTGGGCCGTCCCCACTCCATGGCCAGTGTGAGGGGTGGCAGCCAGAGGCCTCCGGGGAGTGAGACTGGGCTCCTGGTCTGGGGCCCTTCAGCCTGTGCAGTCCCTGGCAGGGCTGGCTTGCCCTGTCGGCAGCCTGTTCCTGCCCAGCACCTGAGGGACAGGCCCCGGAAGGTTCCTCTCAGACTGTAGGTGGGGCGTAGGGAGTGGGAGCAGAAGAGGGGGTTGGGTGAGGAGTGGGGACCACCGCTGCTGGGCCGGGATGGGTGAGCCCCTAGGAATCTGTCAGGGTGCTGACCTGCCCCTGAGCATGGAGCTGTGGACAGCTTGGGGCCCTGCCCGAGGCCCTCACTGTCTCCTGCCCTGCCAGGTGCCACCGCCTGCAGGACTCCCTGTTCAGCTCGGACAGCGGCTTCAGCAACTACCGCGGCATCCTGAACTGGTGTGTGGTGATGCTGGTGAGCAGGCGGTGGGCGTGGGTGGGGGCTTCGCTGGAGTCCGGCCCTCATTCGCACACAGAGCTTGTGGCTGGGGCTTGTGTGGGAGGCCTTTGTGCTGTGAGCTGTGGCCGAGGGTCACCGGGGTGAGGGAGGAGGGGACAGGATGGGTGGTGGGTCTTGGGCTAGCGGGCTGCGGGGCCGTGGATGGGGTGCTGTGTGGGTGGGGGCTTCCCCGGCAGTGCACATGAGTGCTCGTTCTCATGGTTCAGGAAGAATCACCTCTGCTCCTGCCCTCGTGGGTGTGGAGCCCCTCACCAGCCCGGCCTGGGGCTTGGTGCAGCAACTCCAGCCCTGACTCTGTGGGCCCCCAGCCTCTCTCCTTCAGTCTGGCTCATAGGTGCCCCCCCACCCCCCGGCCCAGAAGGTTGCTCTGCCTGACCCTATGGCCCAGTGGAGGCCTCTGCCTCTGGGGCCCAGTTCCTGCTGGTGCCTTGTGGGGGTGGGACCAGCAGTCCTGGCTCCGAAGCAGCTGGAGTGCAGGGATCACAGGGGCAGCAGGCAGGGTGGGGCAGAGGACGAGGGCTTGTCGGGGCCCAGCCCCCACCATGTAGGCTGATGGGGCCGCAGGCCTTCAACCCTCACCCTGACTGACACGAACACGCCTGCCTCCAGGTCAAAGGCAAGGTCCTGCTGCTGCCTGTGTGGAAGGGGTGCTGGGCACAGCCCCCCACCCCCGCCTGTGGCCCCAGGAAGCGCCCTGGGGAGCCGTGGGGGGCACACTGCCTGGTGGGTGAGAGGCTGGCCGGGCAAGCAGATGTTCTCAGGAGACATGTCCTCGTCCTCTGGGGGCCACTGCTGGACTGGGCTGGGTGTGTGGCTGGGCCGGGCAGCTGGGCAGCACAGCTGGGCAGCACGAACATCCTGCAGCCCCATAGCCTTTCCCCTGCTTCTACAGCCTCTGCCACCCCCACCCCGCCGACGGCCCGTGGGCACTGTGCTCAGGGCCGCTGCCCTGCCCTCTCCTCTCCCTTGCAGATCTTGAGCAACGCTCGGCTGTTTCTGGAGAACCTCATCAAGTGAGTGTCTCCCCCATGCCCCAGCCCCACCCTGGAGCCCAGCCACACTCACTGCCAGCTCAGGCTCCCCCTCCCCTGCTCAGGCCTTCATCCCCCCAACCCCCAGGTACGGCATTCTGGTGGATCCCATCCAGGTGGTGTCTCTGTTCCTAAAGGACCCCTATAGCTGGCCTGCCCTGTGCCTGGTCATCGGTGAGCTGGGCACTGAGGAGGGCCTTGGGTGGGGATAGGGCTCACCTAGACCTGAACTTTCCCCATGGTCTTCCGTCCTCAGTGGCCAATGCCTTTGTGGTGGCTGCCTTCCAGGTGGAGAAGCGCCTGGCGGTGGTAAGCAGCACCCTCAAACCCCTGCCCCCTGCTCCTCCCCAGGCTTGGACATGGGTCAGGGTGCCACCTGCCCCGTGGAGCTTCAGGCTGTGCATGGCTTTCCTGAGAGGAGCTGCGCCCTGGGTGTGACAGCCTTTCACCAGGGAGACCCTTGTCCAGGGAGTGGGGCCCCTGGCTGAGTACTGCTCCCCACCCCCCAGGGCGCCCTGACGGAGCAGGCAGGGCTGCTGCTGCACGTGGTCAACCTGGCCACCATTCTCTGCCTCCCAGCGGCCGTGGCCTTTCTGCTGGAGTCCATCACTCCAGGTGCCCCCTTATCCCTCCCTCCCGTCCCAGCCTGACTTGGGGAACCACAGGGGAGACCCAGGACAGCCTCAGGGGCTGCCCCGTGGCCATGGCTGTCCTGTGGATGGTGTGGGAGTCCTCGGCCTGAGCCTGCTTCTCCCATAGTGGGCTCTGTGCTGGCCTTGGCCGTGTACACCATCCTCTTCCTCAAGCTGTTCTCCTACCGGGACGTCAACCTGTGGTGCCGAGAGCACAGGGCCAGGGCCAAGGCCAAGGCTGGTGAGGCTGCCTGCCGCGGGGTGGGGGTGGGATCTGGACAGCGGCGGGGCCTCACCTTCCACACCTCTACCCCCTTCGCTGGCTGCAGCTCCCACAGGTAAGAAGGCCAACGGTGCGGCGGCCCAGGGTGCAGGTGCCGTGAGCTACCCAGACAACCTGACCTACCGAGGTGAGGAGCCTGCAGGGCCGTCCACAGGGAGGGTGGCAGAGGCAGTGCCAGGGTCAGCAGGCCAGGCCCTGGTGCCAGCCCCACCCTCCCATTCCAGATCTGTACTACTTCCTTTTTGCCCCCACACTGTGCTACGAACTCAACTTTCCCCGATCCCCTCGCATCCGAAAGCGCTTTCTGCTACGGCGGCTCTTTGAGATGGTGAGGCTGGGGGGCTGCGAGGGGCTGGGGTGGCTACCAGGTGCTGGGAGGCTCAGCCTGCTGCTCTCTGCTTCCTCCTCCAGCTGTTCTTCACCCAGCTCCAGGTGGGGCTGATCCAGCAGGTAGGTGGGGCAGGACAGGGTGGGGTGGGTAGAGAGGCTCTCACCTGGGTGCTCAGTGGGCAGGAGCTGACGCTGTGCCCTCCTTTGCAGTGGATGGTCCCCACCATCCAGAACTCCATGAAGCCCTTCAAGGTGAGGGGTCAGGCTTCCCTGTGGCTGGAGGGGTGGGGGTGGCCCAGGGAGCCAGCTGAGCCTTGTCCCCACAGGACATGGACTACTCGCGCATCATCGAGCGTCTCCTGAAGCTGGCAGTGAGTAGGCTGGGCAGTGGGACAGGGCGTGAAGGCTGGGGGGCCTGGGACCTGACATCACCTCCTCCCCAGGTGCCCAACCACCTCATCTGGCTTATCTTCTTCTACTGGCTCTTCCACTCCTGCCTGAATGCCGTGGCTGAGCTCATGCAGTTCGGAGATCGCGAGTTCTACCGGGACTGGTGGTGGGTGACCTTGGGTGGGGGCTGGGGCTGGTCATGGTCACAGTGCCACCTGATCACCCGCTCTCTCAACCCCAGGAATTCTGAGTCTGTCACCTACTTCTGGCAGAACTGGAACATCCCTGTGCACAAGTGGTGCCTCAGGTGGGTATGTGAATGTGGTGGCTAGGGGCTGGCTCTGGGGGGCCTGGGCACCTGCCCACACCCCTCTCTCCCCACAGACACTTCTATAAGCCGATGCTCCGGCGTGGCTACAGCAAGTGGGTTGCCAGCACCGGGGTGTTCCTGGCCTCGGCCTTCTTCCACGAGGTCAGTGGTCTGTGGGCATCCTGCCTTGGGCTTACAGCCGGGGGCTGTGGTCCTGAGGAACAGGCTGACACCCATCCCTCCCTCCCACCCACCCAGTACCTGGTGAGCATCCCTCTGCGCATGTTCCGCCTCTGGGCCTTCACCGGCATGATGGCTCAGGTGAGCACCCCATGGCCTCACCTATCCTCTTACCTGTACCTGGGGCAGGTTTGTGCTGCCCAGCTGCCCTGTGGTTATCGTGGCCACCATGGCCACCTGACCATGCACCGTTTTTCCCCAGATCCCACTGGCCTGGATTGTGAGCCGTTTCTTTCGTGGCAACTATGGAAACGCAGCCGTGTGGCTGTCACTCATCATTGGGCAGCCAGTGGCTGTGCTCATGTACGTCCACGACTACTACGTGCTGCACCATGAGGCCCCGGTGGCCGGGGCCTGAGCCGTCACACCCACACTCCTCACTGCCGTCTCACCTGCCTCCCCGCCCCTGCCTGTGTACTGGGGAGGCGCTGACTGCCTGCCACGTCCTCCTGGCCCTCAGGAGGCCTCTCTGCCCCTATGGGGCTGCCTCTCCCCCTTCTTGGGAATGGGAGACCCAGCACAGGCTGGCGCTCCAAGAACCTGTGCTGATCCTGCCCAAGGGTCTGAGGGTTTCAATAAAGTACTCTCCAGAGTGACCCATACCTGCTGAGGGTGCTGGGCTGGTGGAGGTGGCAGCCACACCACAAGGTCCAAGGGCCCTTGACTGTAGGGAGATGCTCCTGGGACAGGGACCGAGGTCCCCATGGGCCATCCTGGAGCTGGTGCCCTGGGAGAGGCTGTCAAGCTCACTCGAAGGACAGTGCCCTTGGCGGGGGGTGAGGGGCAGGTATCACAGGTCAGGCAGACTGCAAGCCATACCGCCAGTGGCAATTCTCACTGCCCAGAAAGGCTTGGTTTGGGCCAGACTTCTAGTCCAGCCCCCACCCATTTCCCACATGTGGGTGCCTGCAGCCCTCTTAGAAGTGGACCTTGATTTGGGGCAGAAGGCCAGGACGTGGAGAACAGTCAAGGGTCAGCACCAGCTCTTCCTTAGTGGATGTGTCTGCAGCAGAGGCCCAAGTGCAGGCGCCATTGAGCAGCTGCCCACACTGACCTGGGAGGGACACCTCCACCTCTTTCCCACCTGTCTCCCTGACCCTGGAGCTGGGTGGCTCTCTCAGTGCAGCCTTCAGGACACCTCACCCCCCGACCCTGCCACCAGCAGGGAGAGCAGGAGGCAGTGTGGGTCTCTGACCCACCTCATCTTGGTGGGTCTGCTGGGCCAGGGGGTCCCCACCTGCAGCACCGCAGGCTGCTGTCTAAGGAAATGCCCCCACCCTGACCAGAACCTGCTCAACCCCAAGCCCTCGCCTGGCCCACAGAGGTGGGGGAGGGAAGGGGCCTACCTGGGGTACCTTTTGGAACCCAGAATGAGGCGCTCTCTCTGGCCCCCCACCCAGAGAAGGATGGTGAGCAGTGAGGCCATTGGGGTGCCAGGTGGGCTGTGTCCCTGCCCCCGGCGGAGCCCAGGCCATGCAGTGGGCCAGGACCACCTCCCGTTCCCTTTGGCTGGCACTCCTGTCCCAACACTGGCACGGTGCCCTGAGGGGGCTCTGCTGGGGAGGCAGGCAAGTGGGCCTGGGCCCCCAGTGGGGAAACCTGGGGGAGGGGGTCTGGCAGCACTGACACCTCCCAGGCCCTTGCTCAATGCACCCTGGGAGGAAGCAGACACAGGAGACCAAGGTGTAGAGCCTGTCCTTTATAGATCTCTGCCTGTCTCGTCCGTCCGTCTGTCCATCTGTGGATATACCTGTATATTTCTATAGAAGTGGAAATGGGAACTCATGTAAAAACCCAAAATACAATCTGACTGTGAATGCCCACAGTCCTGGTCAGTCCAGTGTGGCTGTGAAGCCCCAAGCAAGTCATGGCCAGCAGCCTGGGCCCTCTAGGAGACGGTGGGGTCCTTGGCTTTGGGGGGCTCGGAGCCCGTCAGCAGGGAGATGGTGGGGTCATCGGCACCGTCGTCCCCCTCCGAGAAGTAGGGGCCCTCCCCCAGCTCGAAGAGCACGGGCAGGTCGCTGCTCCCCATGTCCACCGGGCCCGGCTCCATCAGGAACAGGGGCTGCGCTGTGTAGTGCACCAGCTGCTTTCCTGGGGGGGAGGCTGGGTCAGGGTGCGGGCAGGAGGGGACTGAGGGGGGCGGTGGGGGGCAGCGGGTAGCCTCGCTCACCTGAGTCGGGACTACTGTCCTCCACTTCGAGAGGCTTGGGAGGCTCCTGGGGAGACAGGAGCTCCTGGATCTGCTGGGAGAGGAAGGCAGTGAGGGATCCTGCTCGCCCCCTTCCCTCTACCCCTCCCCTCCCTGCCTCCCCCTCCACTCTACACACACTGGCCAGGCTGCTGTCCAGGTCAGGCAGGTTCATGTCTGGCACCGAGGGACTGAACAGCTGTGAGAGAGGAGGACAGTCAGGTGGCGCCCGTGAGCAGGACAGGACTGGGGTTGGGGGGAGGGGCGCGCCTCACATCCAGCAGGGCGGTGGTGTCCACGCTGAAGCCGTGGCTCGTCAGCATGGTCTGCAGGTTGTCCAGGTTGGAGTCCATGGCGTCCAAGTGCTCGCTGAGCTCGGCCCTGGCCAGAGGAAGTGGACAGCTGAGGCCCTGCCCCAGGCATCCCCACCCAGACGCCTTCCCCTATAGCCACAGCCCTCCCTGCTTGAAGCCAGAGGGGTGCTGTGTGTGTGGGCAGGGCGGGGGTGCCCAGCCACTGTGGGGAGAGTGGCTTGGGCCATGCGGGCTGCTGCTGTCGCTGCCAGGTCCTGCAAGGTCCATGGCAGCCCTTCAGGCTGGACTGGGGCAGCCGGGTGCCCGGGAGAGCTCAGTGTGCAGAGGCTGGGGCAGTTGCACAGGAAGTCAGTGGGGGTGGGAAGGGAGCTGTGCTCAGTGCGTGGCGGGCTGGTCTCTGCCCTGGTGCATGGGGGAGAGACACCCAAATACGGTGGCCATGACGGAGAATGTCCTGGGCCACCTGGCACTCCTGGACCACTGGATGAGTGGCCAGGCCAGCTCCTGGAGGTTCCACAGGGCCCAGCCCTACCCTGGGAGAAAGCAAGACCACAGGGCAGTAGGGAATGCTAGTCGCCATGCCAGGCTGGGAGGCCTGTCCCCCCCAATCAGTGACATGGAGCACTGGTTTGGGCCCCAGAGCTGGGGGTTGGGGGGTGGGGGGCACTCCTGCTGCAGAGGGCCCAGGATGCCCATTCACCAGGCAGGGCCCAGTGGTCCACAGCTGGGGAGGGGCCCGAACTCTGGCGGAGCCCTCCTCCCTCCCCAGTGGGGACAGCGCTAACCCTGGCTGGAATCGGCCATGCAGAGAGGAGGAGGAGGGGTAGGGGAAGAGGCGGGCGACCCCAGACATCTGTGGAGTGTGAGTCAAACTGCAAGATACAAACAAAAGAGCCCCCATTGCATGCAGGGGCTGGGCGGGCACTGTACCCCCCGCCCTTGCACGCCCGGCCTCTGGGGCAGGGACTCTGTTGGGCAAAACCAGGTGACAGCTGGAGCCAAGGTGGCCTAGAAGCAGCTGTAATGGGCCACACACTCCTGGCTCCAGCTGTGACAAGGCCATGGGGAGACCAGGGTGGCTCCGGTCTCCCGCCCCACCCATTCCAGCTCTGAGCTCATGACCAGGTCTGCAGACTCACCCCCAGCAACACCTGTGCAGAGCCCCCCAGGACAGTCCTAGCCAGAGGCCGGGGTCATATCCAGAGGGTGCAGGGGGCAGCACTCACTTGTCCAGGCAGGCTACGCTGAGGCACTTCTCAGGGGACGAGGCGGGCAGGGTCGAGGGGGGCCGGGCCCCTGCATCTGTGAGGGGTGAGGCCGAGGCGGCGGGGGTAGGCTCACTCTCCCGCAGAATGGAGTCGATGAGGGCGGTTGGGGACAGGGGCGTCTCTGCCACGGTGGTCAGGCGCCCAGGACTTGCCTCCTCTGCCTGGGGGCTCTGAGGAGGGCTCGGAGGCTCCTCCTTGACTTGCACCAGGGGGCTGCTCGACAGGGGCCTGCAGGGGCAGGGACACACATCAGCAGGTTCCCCTGTGGGCCCAGCCCTCCCCCGACCCCCTGGGGGAGGTGCCCAGGTCCCCACCCCTCATCCGCACTCCTGCTGGGGGAGGCCAAGGGGCTGCTGGTGGTCAGCTCGGTGATGTCGGAGATGATGGGTCCGGAGCTGGAAACGGCGTCTGAGGCATAGAGGCCGGAGCCACTGTAGGCTGAGGATGGAGCCTGCCATCAAAGGAGGCGACACGTGTGGCTCATGCTGAGGCAGCACCCGCCCCCCCCAGCTAGGCCTGTAGCACCCGGAGCTCACCGAGTAGGGGCCCGAGCCGTGGAGGGGTTCCAGGGAGTACTGCCGGCCGTACTTGGGCAAGGAGTGCGCTGAGCCGCTGTCGTTCAGCATCAGGGGGCTGTGGGGAAGGGTGGGGTTAGCTGTCTTGCGGCCCCAGTGGCACCCAGGCCCCAGTGCAGAGGGATGGGCACCCCTGGCGCCTTACATCTTTCTCTTCACCCCCAGGATCCGGTTGGACTGTACCAGCGAGATGAGGAACTGGATGAGCTGTGGGGGGAGAGGCGTGGTCAGCCTGGCCAGGGCCGGGGACCAGCAGACGTCCTGCCGGCCTGCTGCATACCTTGTTGACGACTTTCTGCTGCTGGGCGTGCTTCTGCCGCAGGCTGGCCACCTCCCGCCACAGGGCCTCGTTCTCACTGCAACAGACCAGGGCGCAGTTGTGGGGCTGGACCCTGAGCCCCGGGCTGCAGGGGCTCCACAGATACTCCATCCGCACTGGGGCAGGTGCAGGGCTGGTGGTGACCAGACAGTGCTGGCTCGACCCCACCCTCCTTGCTGGGCGGCACTTCAAGGGGAGGATGCACACAGGGTCATGGGGGTCAGCTGAAGGCTGAGGTCAGATGTGGTCTGGGTGAGCTGCCTGCACCCCGGACCCAGGCTGAGACCTGCTGGAGCTTCCCAGACAGTCGAAGAGGCAGACCCTTGGGCACAGCCCCCATCCCCTCACCTCTACCTAGAATGGGTCCGAGAGCAGGAGGGAGGCCAGAGGGACAGTGATAGCCCAGCTTTTCAGGCTGCACAGCTGTGCCTCTGGCAGGGCTGAGGGCCTAGGAGTGGCTCAGAGGTGGCCCCAAGGGGCGGGAACAGCCACCTGAGCACGTGCTCCTGTTCTGATGGGCCAGCCCCTGGCCGCCACATCTTCCCAACACCAAGTTGACCCTCCTGGCTGTACCCTGAGAGGCGCCCGAGTCTGAAAGGCCGAGTGTGCCGGGTCCCAGTGTGTGCAGTCAGCGCCCAGCAGCCACTTCCGTGACACGGGGGTCACGAGGACCTGCCCCTGAGCAGCTGCGGTCACAATGAGCCAAGGACAGACACCGGGGCTGGTGTCCCAGAGGTCCCCAGGGCTCTCAAGCCCATGGGAGAAAACCCAAGCTGGCCTTCCTAGGGGTCCTGGCCAAAATGGGGGACACAGGGCTGGTTATGTGGTCGCCAAGTGCAGGGGTTCCAGAAAGCCCCACAAGTATTCTCGCTCCCCAGGCATGAGGTGGAGACAAGCCAGGGAAGTGACACCTGAGCCAAGTGACACCAGGGACAGTGGGAGCCAGCAGGAGGGGCCTGGCCACACTGGCCTGTGGAGAGCGCCTGGAGGGCTGGTGTGAACAGCCTGAGGGTGCAGCCAGCGCTTAGACCCACCTCCTGGGACAGGAGGCTGAGGGGCAGGGGCTCGAGGGCGTGCATGGCATACTTCCTTCTGAGTTTGGGCAGCGGGAGGCCCAGGGAAGCTGCCACACAGGCTGCAGGAGGCCGGCGGTGGGGAGAGGCCCTGGAGAGAGTGGCTGACTCCCAGTGTTGCCCCCACCCTGCTCCCCCCACACCCCCTTCTCTGTGGGACCTACTGCTTCATGGCCAGGAGTTTGGAGTCCATGCTCTCCTGCTTCCCCTTCATCAGCTGCACATCAGTCAGCAGCCTGGTGACGCTGTCCTGGTGGATCTTTACGTCCTCACTCTTCAGGGTGGACACCTGGGTCCCCACAGGGAGGGTCACTGCAGTGGCCCCCCAGAAGAGGGGAGGCGTGGGACACAGGGCCAAGGGCCAGGGGGCTGTGGCCCGGAGGTGGGCCTTCTCTGCAGCAGTTGACAGGGCCGTGCACAGGGATCCGGGACGGACAGGCAGGGAGCGGCCCGGCAGGACAGCCAGTGGACAGGGCTCCCCCCACTGCCCGGGGGGGAGGTCAGGGAGGCTGGCTACTCACGCTGGTCACTTTCCTCTTGATGTTCTCAAGGAGCTGCTCCTGGCCGCGCAGGAAGCACGGGTGCTGGAACTCGGTGTCGTCCCTCTCTGGCTTGACCAAGCCACCCTGCTCGATGTGGACCACCTTCCGGAAGCCGTCTGCATGGGGTGGGGCAAGGGCAGCTCTGCCTCAGGTCAGGGGCCACAGCCCCTGTGACAGCCCAGCCAAGCCCAGCTAGAGGACGAAGGGAAGCCCTCCTCACGCCCATCACCGCTGTCTCAGAGGCCCTGCCGGCAGTGGCTGGGCGATCTGGGTCTAAGGGACCCAGCCCCGCGCAGCTGCCCCTCCCCAGCAGGTGTGGCCACCACTGGCTGGGGCTTCTGCTCTTCCCGGGACCCTGGGCCCCCAGGTGCACGGGCACCAGGCCTGCCCCTGGCCAGCACAGGGACCAAACCCGGAGGCTCTGCCCTCCACCACAAACAGGCCCACCGTGCTGGCACCCCACCACCCACCGCACGTGCCCGGGGCGGCACTCACACATGTTGAGCTGCCGCACGAAGCTGGCCATGTTGCTGTGCTTGAAGTACTTGGGGAGCACCTCCTTGGCAAACTGGCCCTGGTCGAACACGTGGAAGCTGTTCCCACTCTGCAGGAGACACACGGGGGGCCCACACTCAGCTGGCGGAAGGACACGAGCCCCCCCGAGCAGCGGCAGCCAAACTCCAGTCCTGCAGGGCTGGGGCCGTGGGAGCCCCACCCTGGGGTCACACAGCTTCTTCAGTGCCACGTTCACACTCATGAACCGCCAGGGAATTTCAGGCCCCTTCTTTAGGGGACCCCACGTTAACGTTACTCAGCAAACTTACCCTTTACAAATAGCTAAGACCCCAAATTAAGCAGCCAAGAAAACGGGGACCAAATTTTAGTTACTCTGGAGGAAAACACAGAGTGCTCAGAAATGCAAACGCGTTTTCCGCTTGGCATCTGACACGAGAACAGATTGTATGAAACCCCTGCACTACACTCTCCCCTATTTCCTTTCATGAGAGGGGTCAGGGCTGACTCTGAGCTGGTGCAGGGTGCGGACAGATGACCCAAGTGACCCTGTGAGTGTAGGAAGAACACTGGGAGCAGGCTCCCCCTGCCAGGGAAGGGTGTAAATACACTAGGGGACCCAAACCCCCCAGGATTTATTGGTAGTGCATTTATTCTGACATGTTTCAACCTCAGTTACCTTCAAAGTCCTCTCCATTTGATGCAATACATCTATCAAGACGTTTTTCCACTGCTCAAAGGTTTCTGAACTCATTGATTTTTTTAAAAATGATTGATTGATTGATAGGGAGAGAAACATCACTGTGTGGTTGTCTCTTGAGCGCCCTCTATTGGGGACCTGGCCTGCAACTCACTGAGCCACACCAGCCAGGGCTGAACTCATTGGTTTTGATGTCTATTAGTGCTTCTGTTGTTTTTGTTTCATCGCTTCCATATTGGCAAAACATCTCCCTTTGAGGAATTTTTTCATCCAGGAAACAAACCAAAAGAAGTTTCTTGGGGTGAGATCAGGTGAATGGGGAGGGCGGGGCACGGGGGTCCTACGTTTTTGGTCAAAAACTGCTGAACGCTCAGCACTGTGTGGGCAGGTACACTTTGTAACTCACCCACTATGAAATGGGCAAATGTGTTGAAAGAGTCTTCCAAAAAAAAAAAAAAAAAAAAAAAAAAGAAAGAAAGAAAGAGCACTGTAGCCAAACGAACTCAGCCTCTCATACCACCACCAACTGGTGCACTGATCCAGATGGGTTCCTAGAACACTCACTTAGCAGGGGAACCTGTAGTACGAGGGGACCGTACTCCAGAGGATGATTCGGTTTTTTTCTGGACGCCCTCTTGTTCGGGCACGGACAATCCAGTGACCCCCGCAGTATTGCTCTAGGACCAGAATGCTACCTTTCAGTGTCTACGTACGAGGTCTCTCCAGCAGGGATCCAGCCATGTAGTAGGAAAAACAGACATTTATTGAAGAAGATACAAGAGACATTGTACACAGGACAATGACGCCTCAGTCCCTTCAAAGTAGGCACCTTGGGACCTCACACAGTTCTCCTAGTCGCCATCAGCCGCCCCGTCGTATTTTCCTGAATCCCATCAGCAGTTTAAAATCTCTTCCCTTTCAAAGATGATTTTGGCTTTGGGAAAAGCCAGAAGTTGCAGGGCACCGAATCTGGGCTGTAAGGGGCACTGAGTTGCTGGGGTGACTGGATGTTTCACCAAAAAACTCTGCAGGAGACACGATGCATGAGTGGGTACACTGTGGTGATGAAGCTGTCAATCACCAGTTGCCCACAGCTGCAGCCTTCTGAATCACCTAAACAGTTTCCGCAGAGGAACATTCAAGCTTAACGCAAAATCCGATGCAGATTCATTGGTCTACTCACTCAGTCATTTTGAATGTGACGGCCACAGTCACATGCTGACTCAACGGTGTGTACCTCCCCCACTGACTAATACAATGAAGCCATTGTTCACACATGTGCATTCCAGTCCACTCTCCTTGACTGCCAGGTTACATCGATGTCATACAAACCATTATTGTTATGTTAACAATGGCTGGACTTTTCCCAGACCTTGTATATGTGGACACTGAAGCAAAAACACCCTGGCTGGTGTGGCTCAG
Source organism: Tonatia bakeri (assembly GCA_004024845.1). NCBI lineage: Eukaryota > Metazoa > Chordata > Mammalia > Chiroptera > Phyllostomidae > Tonatia > Tonatia bakeri. The sequence goes on along the minus strand of PVIA01001671.1, from coordinate 144,091 downwards.
TGGATTGAGTGCTGGCCTGTGAACCAAAGGGTCGCCCGTTCAATTCCTAGTCAGGGCACATGCCTGAGGTCCCCAGTAGGGGGTGTGTGAGAGGCAACCACAGAGTGATGTTTCTCTCCCTCTCTTTCTCCCTCCCTTGTCCTCTCCCTAAATATAAATAAAATCTTTTTTAAAAAAGCAAAACATGTAGATATAGAGGAACGCTTAAACTTTTCTCTTACAAAGAAGCAATAAGAAAACTGGTAAAAAAATGTTACAGCCAACCTTCTCAAATTTTGAAAAATTAAACAAAGGGCCCTGGCTGATATGGCCAAAGGTCACTGGCTGGATTCCAGGTCCGGGCACCTGCCTCAACTGTGGGCCAGGTCCCTGGGCGGAGGCGTGAGAGAGACAACTAACCAACTTTTTGCTCGTCATCAGTGTTTCTCTCCTTGGCTTCCCTTCCCTTTAGAAAATAAATAAAAATAAATTAACCAAATGGTTGTGACTCAAGTGCTACAGATTCACTGTTCCTACTTTGTTGAATAATTGCTTCTTCTTCCCTGGCTGGCTAGCTCAGATGGTTAGAGTGTCACCTGATACACCAAGGTTGTGGGTTTGATTCCCAGTCAGGGTACATTCAAGAATCAACCAATGAATGCATAAATAAGTGGAACAACCAATCTCTCTCTCACTCTAACATACCAAAAAATTTATAAAAATGTTTTTCTTATATGCCTTTTTGACAATTTCCAGACAGTAAGTCCTTTAAATAAGCTTTGTTTGCTTCACTGTTTGTTTGATTTGACCTGAAGCTCTCTGTATAAAAAGCCTTTTCCCTAGGGATGTTTAATTTTTAAACCTTGTGGCTGCCTAAAACAGATAGACAACCTTGGGGCAAACAACAGGCTCACTGGAAAACTTGAAAGGAAGAGCTAGGGGATGAAATAGACTTCCAGGAAGTCCAGGAAGCTCAGAGTCCCAAAGAAGTTGGATCCAAGGAGGAACACACCAAGGCACATCATAATTACATTACCCAAGGTAAAAATGAAGGAGAGAATCCTAGAAGCAGCAAGAGATACGGAGACAGTTACCTACAAAGGAGTTCCCATCAGACTGTCAGCTGATTTCTCAAAAGAGACCTTACAGGCAAGAAGGGGCTGGAAAGAAGTATTCCAAGTAATGAAAGGCAAGGACCTACATCCCAGATTGCTCTATCCAGCAAGGCTTTCATTTAGAATGGAAGGGCAGATAAAGTGCTTTACAGACAAGGTCAAGTTAAAGGAGTTCATCATCACCAAGCTCTTATTATGTGAAATGTTAAAGGGACTTACCTAAGAAAAAGACAAAAAACATGTACAGTAAAATGACAGCAAATTCACAATCATTAACAACCACACCTAAAACAAAAACAAAAGCAAACTAAGCAAATAGCTAGAACAGGAACAGAACCACAGAAATGGAGATCACATGGAGGGGTATCGGTGGGGGAGTGGGAAGGGGAGAGGGGAGAAAAGGTAAAGGGAATAAGTAGCATAGGTGGTAGGTAGAACATAGACAGGGGGAGGTTAAGAATAGTATGGGAAATGTAGAAGCCAAAAACTTGTATGTACGACCCATGGACGCAAACTAAAGTGGGGGAATGCAGGGCAGAGGGGAATAAAGGGGTGGAAATGGGATAACTATAATAGCATAATCAATAAAATGTATTAAAAAATAAAACAAAATTCCCTGCTCAAAGGAGATCAAAAGCAGATTTGAGCACAGATAAGAAGGAATCAGCAAAGATGAAAACAGGCCATGGGTGGCAAATACAAGGCCCACAGGCCGAATATGGCCCACCACCTTGTTTTGACCCAGCAGCAGTGCCGAGCTCTCACTTAACTGTTAAGGAGTAGTTACATCTATACAGTCCTGAAATTATTTTGGCCCTTTTAAGGCAACTTTGAGGCTGATGTGGCCCCCCGTGAATATGAGTTTGATACCCCTGAGATAGGCCAATTGGGATTATCCAGGCCAAGAAACAGGAAGGAAGGAAGGGAGGAAGGAAGGGAGGGAGGGAGGAAGGGAGGACGGGGAAGAGGAAGGGGAAGAGAAGAGGATGAACAGATTCTCAGGGGTATGTGATACACCACCAAACTGTAAGATATGCATAATGGACATCCCAGGAGAGGAAAGAAAAGAAACAGAAAGAATATTTGAAAAAATAACAGCCCCCAAACTCTCCAAATTTGATGGAAAATATCCAGGAAGCTAGATAAACTCAGAGAGACTGACACCTAGACACTCCGTAGTCAAACTACAGACAGCAGGAGACGGAGATGGAGTCTGGAGAGCAGCGGAGGGAACAGACTCATCGTGCACAAGGGGCGCTCACGAGGCGGACAGCTGGCTGCTACCAGAACCATGGAGACCAGAGGCCAGGGGGTTAGGCTGCTGGTTCAGTTTCTCATCAGGGCACATACCTAGGCTGTGGGTACAGTCCCTGGTTGGGGTGGGTATGAGAGGCGGTTTCTCTCTCTCTCTAGAAATAAATAAAATCTAAAAATAAATAAGTAAATAAAATTTGAAAGGAAAGAAAATAAAGGAGCAAGTTCTACCTCTGGGATGGCAGTTTGAGAGCAGACCCACCGAACCACTTCCGAGGGAAGCAAGCACAAATTATTTAATTAACTCAGTCTTTTGAAATGGTCCCACAGGCACACAACAAAGGCAGCAGCATTTCCTCCCGAAAATCTACTGAAGCCCTGCAGGAACGGGACCCTGTGGCACAGGGGCCATGGCCCGCTGGCTCCAGTCACACTGGTTTGCCTGGACTGACGCTGCACCTGGGAGGGCATGGTCTCTGGTCCAGAGGATGGCAATCCTCGCACCTCCAGTCCCAGTCGAGGCTGACTGCATGTCATGAGAGGGCGGGTCACGGCAGTTTCCTTCTGAGGCAGCTCCAAGGTGAAGAGGCAACATGTTCGGTGGCTGCAACCAAGAGACGGGATTCCCCGTCTCCATCCCCCACCCACGGAGTGGGGATTCTCAGGCAGGTGGGCAGGCGGAGAGCACCGTGGCTGCCATCAACCCCGCCCAGCCGGCAGGCAGGACAGACCCCCGAGCTGGGAGAGGCAAGCCCTGCGCAGCGTCCCCGCCCCCCAGCAGTGCCAGAGGAGAGCTCTCCACGGCCGTCCCCAAGGGAGAGCACTATACTTGAAAGACAGGGTGCGACAGTCCAGGCCCGAGGGTGCTCCTGAAAACAACAGGTTATCTGAAACTGAGAGCAAGAAGCCAAACCGTGGCCAGCTTGTCCACAGAGGAAGGAGACAACCAAGAGCTCTCCTGGGGTCAGAAAAAACCTCAAAGGCTGACCTCAAAACCTACTGCCGCTCAAATTTACTTTGGATCAGGCTGCTAAGCAGTGTCTGCCCTAGGACACCATCAGAACCCACCAGAACCCAGGCAGGTCAGGCGGTGGCTACAGAGTCTGGAGGGGCGGCAGGAGGCAGCGGGCTCAGAGGTCAGGAAAGAGGAAGCAGCCCTTGCTCAGACAGCCCAGCCTGGGCACAAGACACAGCAGCGAGAAGCAACAGACCAAGCTTGCTGGAGGGGGAGAGGGTGGAGATTGCCCAGAAGTACTAAATTATCCAAAATGTAGTTTTTCTTTTCTTTTTCCCTTTCTTTTTTTTTTTTTATAGTTTTTAGTGAGAGAGAGACATCGAATTTTTGTCATTATACTCATTTATGCTTTCATGGGTTGATTCTTATATGTGCCCAGACTAGGGATCGAACTCACAACCTTGGTGTACTGGGACAATGCTCTAGCCAAAGGTGCTACCCAGCCAGGGCCTAAAATGTAGTTTAAAAAAGAAAAAAATACAAGGCATGTAAAGAAACAATAAGTGTGACCCATATACAGGGGAAAAAACTTGAATTTCAAAGAAGCCATTACCAACATGTTCAGGGAAATAAAAAAAACTGTGTGTAGTTCAGTGGACTGAGTGCTGGCCTGTGAACCAAAGGGTTGCTGGTTTGACTCCCAGTCAGGGCACATGCTTGGGTTTCTGGCTAGGTCCCCAGTAGGGGGCCCGTGAGAGGCAACCACACACTGATGTTTCTCTCCCTCTCTTTCTCCCTCCCTAAAAATAAATAAATAAAATCTTAAAAAAAAAAGAGAGAACATTGTGAAAAAAGGTGACGCATTAACGCCTCATCAGACAGTAACAATAAAGAGGTCCCAGGTGTACAGAGGAACCAAACGGAAATTCTGCAGCTGAAAGTACAGTAAGCAAGTTGGAATTTACTAGAACGGTGAAATGTAGAGTGAAGACTCGGCAAGGGAAAACAGACTGACAGAGACCACAAAAGGAGGAGGGCATGGAGAAAAGTGGGCCCCGGGGCCCACGGGGAGAGAGGGAAGGGAGCACGCCAAAAACAATATTCAAAGAAAAAAGGGCCCTGGCGCGTGTAGCTCAGTGGATTGAGCACGGGCTGCGAACCAGGTATCGCAGGTTCGATTCCCAGTCAGGGCACATGCCTAGGTTACAGGCCATGTCCCCCAGCAACCGCACATTGATGTTTCTCTCCCTCTCTAAAAATAAATAAATAAAATCTTAAAAAAAAAAGAAAAGAAAAAAGGTCTGAACACTCCCCAAATTTCCTTTCAAATACATCCATAAACACAGCATGACTCCCCACTTAGGCAGATCGCCTTTGCTCTCTTTCATAAATGCTCTTCTGGCTGTGTGCTTTTAGCACACAGAGCCTTGCTTGTTTTTATTAGATTTATATTTAGGTACTTTTTTTTTGAGCAATTGTAAATGGTATTTAAAAAAATCAATTTCCTATCATTCATTGCTAGTATACAGAAATATAAGCAAAATTCATTTTTAGTTCTAGAAGTGTTTTGTAGATTCCTTATGATTTTTCTTTTAAAGTTTCATGTTTAGAAATACAAGAAAATAAAAGTGTACGTTTTACTTTTTCACTTTTTAGGGTTTTTTATGTAGACATTCATGCTGTGAATCAAGACAGTTTACATATACCCTTAACATAATAATACACACACATCTTTAATTTCGTTTCAAATTCTCCTAAGGTACTGGATAGGACCTCCAGTGCAATGCTGATGAGTGGTGGAGGCAGACCCCGAGTGGGTGGTGACCTCCAGGGGAGGGCAGCTGTCCCCTGCCACCTCTGAGTCTGACGCTGGGCGCAGCTGCCCTTGCGGGCCTGTTGGAATCAGGCCAAGGAAGTTCCCTGCCATTCCTGGGTTTTTAAAAAAAAAATACCATGAATGTCAAATTTTGTCAGATGCTTCTTCTGCATCAGATAATATGATCATGAAGACTTTCTTCTTTAGATCTTTTAAATTGAACAATTAAAAAATTCTGAACCATTCTTGGAATAAATCCCGTTTGTTGTGATGTTATTCCTGACTTGCTTCTCTTTCACAACAGACACTGTGAGAGACACTGGTCTGCGGTTTTCTGGGACTGCCTTGGTCTGACTGTGGTGCCAGGGCAACTCCTGGTCATAGAACGAGCTGCAGAGCACCCACCTCTGCTTTTCTGGAGAAAAATGTGTACCACTGGTGTTATGTCTTCTCCGAATGTCTGAGTTTGCCTGTGAGCCTAGAGATTTCTTTTTAGGAAGGTTTATAACTAGGAATTCAATTTCTTTAATAGATTCAGGACCACTAGGTTATATTTCACTTTGGGTGAGTTTTAGCTGTTTGTGGTTTTCATAGAACTGGCCCACTTTACCTACATTGCCGAGGAGTTGTTCCCAGTGTTCCCTTCCCACCCTCTCTGCCTGGGCTCTGCAGTGACGGGTCCCCTTTTGTTCCTGATGTTGCTCACGTCTGTCTTCTCTCTGTGTGTCAGTCATGCTACAAGTTACCAATTTTGACCTTTTTAAAGAACCGGTTTTTGAATTCTTTTACTGTATTTCTGTCTTCAACGTCACTGATTTCTTCTGTTGTCTTTATCATTCCCTCCCTTCTGCTTGCTTTAGGGTCGCTCTGCTCTTCTTCATTTTCTGCGTAGGGTGGAAGCCTAGAAGCCGCTCTTGTTTCCTAAGACAGTTGTTTAATTCCCATCAAGCACTGCTTCGGGTGGGTCTGGCGCACGTTGGGAGGGCTGCCGGGCATGTCGGTGGCACAGGAGACGAGCGACACACAGAGGGTGCAGTCTTGTGCTACACACAGGGAGCCAAACGAGGACAGCCGTGCCACAGCTGGGTGGTCATCACAGGAGCCACCCTGGCTCGGGGAGGCACAGGAGCCTCCAGCCCTGCAGTGAACCTCATATTTTGTTCCCGGGGTGCCGTAACCTCGGGCACTCACTCAGCATTTTGGGTCAACTGCCACATCCCCAAGGGCGGGGCCCACAGGACCTGCTGGATCCTGCCAGCTGTCTGAGAACGGGCTGGGCAGGCTTGCGGGCCTTGACCTGCTGAAGGGGTGGAGGTGGGGTGGGCCCGCAGGCCGTGAGAGCTCTGAAAATGGTCCAAGGCCAGCTGAGTGCCCAGGTGTGACTAGGCCAGTTCTCCGAGTGGTCTCTGGGAGTTGGGGACCTAGCTGCAGGAAATGGTCTGCTCTAGACTCTCTGACCAGAGACCCAGCCTTGGTGACCAGCTGCACACAACTGTCAGAGTCATTCCTGCTTCCAAAGGGCTGAGAAGTATACTGACAAGGTTGGGACTACGGTGAGGCCTGAGAGCTACCAGGGGCCAAAGTTAAGCAGGGCCTCCAAGTGTAAGTGGACCTTAAACTGTGCCCAAATGCCTCCCGGCCTCATCCTGGCCCTGCTTCCTAGCTGACAAGGGCCTGGCTAGTGGCATCTGCAGGGGCATGGAAGCGAGGGGAGCAGCACCCACTCAGGTCAGGAGAGTGGCAGCTGGTGTCATCAAGTCCCCTCCCAGGGTGAGCGGCAGGACCTGTCTGGGGAAGAGCCTCTTCAACTGGGGCGCCACGCCAAGTCCATCAGTAACTGGACAATGACTTGGGCAGTGACCTGTTGGTTTGTCCCTCCTGCTGGGCAGAGCATAAACAACGCAATGTGGACCTAGCCCCCCAGCCGGAATCTCTGGGGCTGGAAGCACCCCCCACCCTGCGCCAGTTATTCAGCCTTGAGAGTCAGCCTCTGACTTCCCCTTGTCTTCTGTAGCACACCAGAGGGTTTCCCTTTGCAAAAGAGTGAGAACACTTCCAGCACAAAGGGGAAGGCAGCCAGACGCTGAGCCACGAGTCTGCATGAGACCCTGTGCAAACACTTTCTCGAGTGCTGCAGGCACAGGACCACCTCCCTCCTTCACCACGGCAGCTCCACAGCCAGCCCTGGCCAGCCTAGAAAAGGGCTTCCTTCTGTCCTCAAGCTAGTGCTTGGTTTCTGCACTCATTCTGGCACAAGTCCCCAGTGTGCTCTGCCAACATATGAACAGACCAGGTAGGATCAAACCCTCGAGCTCCCGCTGGCTCCTTCATTCCCCCACGAAGAACTTGCCAATAGGGTTCACGGCTGGTGTGGCCACTGGGAGTGGAGGCTGTCACAGGTCTGATGGTGCTGGACCTTCCCGACTCAAGGCTTGGCCAGAACATAGACCGTGGGTCCAGGGAGTATGCAAGCAGTGCCCCACCTACACGCCCCACAATCTCTAAGCAGAAACAGCAAGCAGATTAAGGAGCAAGACAGATTATCATAGTAGAATTTAACTTGGAATACCCCAGGGGAACTCTGATGCTGTTCCCCAAACTAGGTAAGAGTGTTCCCTGAGAGTTCAGGGAAAGGAAAAGTAGGAGGAGGCAGAATAAGGGAAGACAGAAGTGTGGGGCCATGTCTTTTGGTCAGGAAAGTTCGAGGTCTAGAACAAGGAGATGGCGGTAACATGACAGCCTGTGGGAAAACACCCTGACCCTCTCTGGGACATGTGCTGCCAGTGAAGAGACAGGCACCGGGGAATGGAGAACACCCACACAGACATCGCTGGGGCCAGTGGAAAGTGTCTCCACCAGGAATCCACACAATTTCTAGTCTCTTCATTTCCACTCTTTGGGCAGAGCAGAGCTTCAGCAGACAGACAACCTAAGAGTGGGAGAACCTGGTCTCCGGCTCAGGGGTAGCTTCAGTCCTGGCTTTCCTTCATTCCTGACGGCTTAAGACTACGGAAGGGAAGTAGACTCCGAGACTTAGCAGAGTCTGAGAAGCCCCGCCCTGCCTGCTGGCAGGCACGTTTTGGCCCTCCGCAGGCAGGGCAGGTCTGAGGCACAAGGAGCCCCTGCACGACCAGGACCGCCTTTCTAGAGGCCACACATTTGCTGGCCCTGGGCTTCGGCTCTGGCCTTCACGGGGACTCGCCGTGACAGCAGGATGTGGGGAGCAGGTTTTCTTCTCCAACTTCAGACAGTCTCTGATTTCCATCTGCAAACCAGAGCTGCACGGTCTGGCGGGGTCAGCCCACGTAAACAAGCCTGCTGCCAGGCAACTGGGCACAGGGACGGGAATAACGACGCCCTGTGAGGAATGAAAAGCAAAGCTGCTCTCGGAGTGAGTCCCAGCTGTGGTATCTGGACACAGGTTTGAGACTAACCCAAACTTCACGATGTTTTACTTTCTTTGACTTGCTTTCCTTTCTGCACTAGATTCATCCAACGCCCTCAGATTCATGCGCTAAGTTCTGAATTTTTTCCGGATAGCTGCCGATCACACAATTGGTAACTCATTTGGGAAGACAGAGAAGGCCACTCGGACATAACGTTCCCTAGCGAAACTGGGTGCCGTTTAAAGAATAGGCCCACCTCCGCAGTTGTCCAACACTTAGCAAAAAGCCCAAGAGAGGTCCTCCCTCCCTCTCCATCCCGGGAAAATTGGCGCGGAGAGGAGCCAGCAAGGAGCGGGCCCCGAATGCTTTTCCTCCCCCAGGGACCCCTGCCCCCACACCGGGCGACCGAAGCGGGGGCTTGCACTGCCCTTTCCGGAGCGCGTCCCTCCTCACCGGGCTCCAGCAGATAAGCGCGTCGGTGTCTGGGTCGCTCACGAGGGTCCACAGCTTGGTCAGGAAGGCCGGGACGTTGCTGGGTCCCGCCGCGCCAGGGCCCACGGGCAGATCCATACTGGGCAAGACAGGGAGAGACGGAAGTAGCGACCGTAAAGAGAGGCCGGGGCCAAGCTAGCGCCGCCGCCAAGTCTGCGGGGCGGGCCGCGCCGTAGCTGCCCGCTGCGCACACACAGTCCCGGGGCCCAGCATGGCCGCCGCCATCTTGCGACGGGCGCGCTCACGCCGACACCACCCTTCTGCGTCCGGGCGGTGCGCGCTCTCCGGCCCCGCCCTGCTCTCTGGCCCCAGGCTCCGCCCCGGGCACCGTGCGCCTGCGCAGCCTCGTTTCTCTTCTCTTCACCAATCAGACCTCGCGGGACAGGTCAGCTACGCCCTCTGACCCCGAGGGCCCCGCCCTCAGGCTAAAGCGACCAAGTCGCTGCCGGAAGTGGTGGTGCGGGTCGGCCGGGAAGCATGGTGGGTTCTAGGTGTGCGGCGGCGGCGGCGGGAGCGTGTTCCGGGAAGCGGCCACAGGAGGAGGAGACGGAGCCGAAGGAGGTGACAGCGGGCTGCGCGGGACGGGAACGGGAATGGGCGGCGAGGCCGAGGGCCGCGGCGCGGGCCGCACGTGGTTGCCGAAGGTGTGGGGCCGAGATCTGGGTGCTGGCCGTGGGCCCTCGGCGAGCCGGCCCAGCACGCGGCGGGCCTGGGAAAGTGCACAAGAGCCAGTTGACTCTCTTCTGCTGGAGATGGCCCTGGGGGTGTCCTAGGCAGAGAGCACCTCTAGCGCAAAGGGTGGCTGGAGTGGGAGGGGCAGGGCTGTGGGTGGAAAGATGTCTGAGTAGCGGAGAAATAGGAACCGGAGCTGTCCCCCTGTGCAGCAGCCTCTCAAACCCTTTGAATTATGCCCCCACCATCACAAAGATTTTAGCTTATATCCGCAGTAAATACGGACACCCTATTTATACACTGCTTGTATGTTAGATACATTGTAAAAGAGGGCGGGGGAGGCTATGTGAGTAAGAGAATCTGAATAGAATCCAGTGACCGTCGCTTGGACACACCGTTTTAACAGGACTCACAGCGACTAATGCAGTGCAGCTAAACCCCAGCTCAATTGTGGGGGTGTCATCAAATCTGGGTCATACGAGACTTGGGCAGTGGAGCCTCTTAGCTGACTCCAGTTAGCTGGATTGCCAGACTGCCCTTCACTTTGTGACATGTCCTCCTGCTCCCCACCCCGCAGTCAGGCAACTCTGGGCACCAGGCTTGGCTCCATGCACCGTTTGGTTCTGTTTGTACCAAACCATTGATGCCATTTTTACTTGTTCTTGCAATTGTGTAGCTAATAAATATTGGAGACAAACAGCTTGAGTGAGCATGTTATTAGAGTTGTTTCTGTGAAGACTGAGTTGAGTGTTATGGAATAACTGTTTTAAGTGTGTCCAGTTAGCTTCCAGAGAAGCTTGAGAATATTGAGAGACAGTGAAATCTAGGATTCTGCACTGAGATGCTTCCCAAATGTCCACAAGTTCTGGTTCCACATTTACAGGCAGTGGCGTCAGGGGTGAGAAGGTGTCTGCCCAGGAAAAGCTCCACTCCTGCTCCACCAGGGGTTGAGTGTGTAATCTTGTTTTTAAGCCAAGCTTCATTTTTGTCACTCTTCAACCCAAATTTGCACCCACTGCCTGTCCCAGCTTGGTTGGGTATAGAGACTGTTCAGGTTGGAAAAACTCCTTAGGGGTTCTGGTCCTCTGCTGGCCCCAGCCCATCTACTGGCCTGGAATGACAGGGTGGATGTGGAGGGTGGAGAGCCGATGGGAGCTGGGGGCAAAAAAGGGGACATTGTCCTTCAATGTCCTTCCCTTCTGAGAGGCTGGGACTGAAATGTCCCTTCCAAGGGCAGGTGATTGTACTGCTGTTGGAGGTGGGCAGTGAGGAAGGTGGGGGTGGGGGTGGGGGGGTGGAGCTGGTTGTGTTGGAGGTGGAGGCTAGGACCTGAGGGCTATGGCTGTGGAGGCGGGTCCCACAGCTCATGGGCAGGCTGTGGGGTCTGCCGTCATTAACAGTGTCCTTCTTGCAGCCTTCCCTTCTCTTGGCCCCTGCTCCCAGCCTTGGGGATGGCAGCGATCCTGGCCTCTCTGACAGCGAGGAGAGTGTATTCTCAGGCCTGGAAGATTCTGGCAGTGACAGCAGTGAGGACTCCGCTGAGGGACAGGATGGGCCCGGCAGTGGTGAAAGCCATGATAGGACAGAGAAGACTGCTGGGCAGCAGGTGGGTGACTGAGAGAACCTCCGGTGGGCTCCCCTGTCTCAATGAATTCGGCCAGGAAAGAACAGGCCCACCAGGCCTTGGGCTTTCTGGTGAGGGGCGCCCTGCACTGCTATTTCCAAGTTGTTCTTTTCTTTTCTCTTCTTTTCTTTCTTTAATAAATTTTATTTATTTATAGAGGGGGGAAGGGAGGAAGAAAGAGGGAGAGAAACATCAATGTGTGGTTGCTTCTCATGCGCCCCCTACTGGGGACCTGGCCAGAAACCCAGGCATGTGTCCTGACTGGGAATTGAACCGATGACCCTTTGGTTTGCCAGCCGGCACTCAATCCACTGAGCTATACCAGCGAGAGCCCAAGTTTTTCTAGGAACCCACAGGCCTGTGTTCTTCCTCCAATGCATCTAGGGCACATCTGGGACTAGGCAGAACACCTGTTTGAAGGTGGAGTGCTCTCCAGGGGACTCAGCCCATGTTACTAGACTCAGTCATAGGCTGGGTTTCTTAGGGACAAATCCCGAGGTGGGGCCCCTTGTGGGCAAGGCGCTGCTGGGGGACACATGAGGGAGCCAAGTCACCCCACAGGACCCCAAGAGCCACCTGTTCTGTGGTGCTGGGAAAGGGTACACCCTGTTATCTCAGTTGGAAGGAGAGAAAAGCTTAGTTCAACAGAAATACAACGTTTGTTAGAACGTTCTAGAGACAAGTTTATATGTATTTGTACTGGCTTGTACCCTGGAAGTTAAGACCTTGACGTGTTCAGCAGTCCACTCCCGCAGTGCAAATCAGAGAGCCATGCTGGTTTGGTCTGTTTTTTTAGGAGGAAAAAACTTAAACCCAGCGTAAACCGGTCACTGCTTAGGCTGTAGCCGCGGTGCCGGGTGCCCCAAGGAGGTGGTGCCTGAGCTCTGCTGGCCTGGGTCGGGAGGGGTGTGGGCGCCTATCCTCCTTTCTCTTTCTGGCTTTTTAAAGTGACAGAACATACTTTCCTCGACAGAAAAGTCAGTAAATCTTCCATCAGCAGTGCTCAGTAAAGAGTGGAAGTTCCTACTCACTGCACTTGTTCCAGTTGGTGGCCACAATTAGTTTAAGCACCTTCCCCCTTAAAAAATTAAGGATCCATACATTTAAGTATTTCATTTTTTTAAAAAGGTTTTGTTTATTTATTTTTAGAGAGAGGAGAAGGAAAGGAGAGAGGGAAACATCAATGTGTGGCTGCCTCTCATGCGCCCCCTGCTGGGGACCTGGCCCGAAACCCAAGCCTGTGCCCTGACTGGGAATTGAACCTGTGACCCTTTGGTTTGCAGGCCAGCATTCAATCCACTGAGCCGCACCAGCCAGAGCTAAGCAGTTAAACTTTTATCGTTTTGCATAAACAAAGTATTCATAATAATTTTTAAAAATCAAAACTGTTGCCCTGGCTGGCGTAGCTCAGTGGATTGAGCGCGGGCTGCGAATCAGGCATCGCAGGTTCGATTCCCAGTCAGGGCACATGCCTAGGTTGCAGGCCGTGTCCCCCAGCAACCGCACATTGATGTTTCTCTCTCTCTCTCTCCCTCACCCTTCCCTCTCTAAAAAATAAATAAATAAAATCTTTAAAAAAAAAAAAAATCAAAACTGTTTAGTAAAAGTAATTTTTTATTTAAACTTTATGAACCAGGTAATGTGTGTAGGTGTGAAGGGGCACTGGCTCCGGTGTGCCCCTGCCTGTCCCCTCTTAGCCACTGGGCGCGTGTACGTCCACCTGGGCTGTCGCTCAGGTCTCTGTACCTGTGTCGCTGGCTGCTGTCTGTAGTACTGCCATCCCGGGTCAGCGGGACCGAGTCTGTGGCCCAGGGGAGAGGACCGGCCCTGTCTGCTTCAGATGGCGGGGTGACCTCTGAGCTCTCAGTGGGGGAGGCCCCTGGGGCCACTAGAGTGGAGGCAGCCCTTCGGGTGAGGCTGCCCGTGGCACTGGGCAGTGTGGCTGCTTTAGGACCTCCACCCCACCCTTCCCTTCATGCTGGGCTGGCGTGGCATTGGGGGTGCGTGCCTTGGTTGCCGCCAGCGGGATCCTCCTCCTGTGTCACGCCTAGGCCCCAGGGGCCAACCTGGACAGGAGCCCTGATGTCATGTCTCTGGCTTTTTGTGCTGCAGCTGAGGGTACAGCCCTGCCTGCTGGAGGTGTTTCTGTCTCAAAGCACAGTCTTCGTGACTGGGTTTCCGTGTCTCTAGGCCACGACAGCGAACTGAAGGGCCGGGTGCTCTCAGCTCCTCAGTGGAAAGCCCCTTCGCTCCTTGTCCCCACCTGTTCCTCAGGTGCTGTCTTCAGCCACCTGCGAGCTGAGCTGGGCACTCTCCTAAACATCTGTTCACACCCCTCCTTGGGCGCCTGAGTCCCATCTCCATCACACAGCCCCGGGGGTGGAGACGGAGCCAGCAGGCCAGTCAGTGCTTCCTGCCTGTCCACGTGTCCCTTGTGAGTGGCCCCATGACAGCCTGTTGTGCGCTGGTCCATGGCCCCCAGTGGCCATTCCTGACTCCCTGGAGCCAGTTGAGGGCTGCTTGCATGCTGGGACCCTGCTGCCTTGTTGGGGGAGGTCAGGGCCCTTGTGGGGGTCTGCTGGCCCACCTTTCCGTGCCACAGCTGGTGGATTGTCACCCGTCACACTTGTGGTGGGTCCTTAATGCAAGGCCCCCTTCCCGTCACCATAAGCGCCAGGAACCTGTGCCATCAGGAAGCACCCCAGGTGCTGCCTCTGCAAAGGCTCCTCTTCACTGGAGCCCCTGAGGCTCTGCAGCCCCTGGCTGTGGCCACGGCCACTGCATGGTGCCACAGAAAACCAGTGGTCTCAGATGAGTGATTTTGCAAGTGAGAGTGACATTTGCCTAGGGACCTACTGCAGAGGGCGATGACTTTGGGGAGGAGAGCAAGCAGCCTGTCCCCACCTTTTCTTGCACTGCCTCCCTCTCCGGGCCTGTCTCCAGGCTGCCCATGACCTCCATGCCAGCAGGTCTGTGCTGCCTTTTCTGCTGTGTGCTCCCAGCTGTCACTTAGCTCTGTGACATTCTGCCAGTGAGACTGTCCCCCAGGACCCACCTACCAGGGTGGGGCAGCCCCCTGCTCACATGCCCCCAACCCTGCCCCCTGTGTCCTCTGGGCTGTAGCTCAAGGCTGAGGGGAAGGTGTAGTTGTCTCCATTCCTTTTCATCCCTTTTCCAGAACTCGCTTTTAGCTCCCCCTTTCCCCTAAAACTTGGTTTACTGTCCGGCCCGAAGCTCCTTCCCTCTTGTCCTAGGTGGGAGCAGCTGCGTGTCTACCCCGCAGCCCGAGTCCTCCCTGAGTGTGAGGTCGGGGGAAGGCAGGTCATCCTGACATAGGCGTCTGAGCTCACTCACCTGGACCGGTGACAGGAGGTGCTCGGGTGAGGATGAGCGAGTTGTGCTGGGGCTGCATGTTGGTGGCAGTGAGGACAGGGGCACGGTCTGGCCGGGTGGCCCCAGGGGCTGGTGCTTCCCCACGCCTTCCCCGAGGGGCCACCTTTCTCAGCAGACTGGGGCCTGTTGCTTTGCTGTGTGTAGAGGGGCAGTGCTTGCCCCTCTGAGCAGTGGCCTCACTTTGCACTCCATTCTGAGCACCCCTCCTGTCTCTGGCCCCCTCAGAGCTGACAGCCCTGTCACTGTCCTTTGCCACTGTATTGACCCCAGTCCTTGTCTACCAGGCCATTCACCAGTCTCCTGGCCGTTGTCTCCAGCCCTGCCCCTCGCGCTGTCGACAGCGCGTCTGTGAGCTTGCCGCCTCCGCTGGGAGCCCGTTGCTGGCTGGCTGCACCTGGTCCCCAGAGGAGGCCACCCCCACACACACCCCCTTGTGCCCCTTGGTTCGCCTCTCTGGCTCCCTGCTGACCACCTGCTGCGGTACCCAGCAGGCCCCTCACCCCCACAGCGGAGGTGCTGCCTTGTGCCACAGCGCCTTCCCTGCTCACATGAGCGGGCTCATGCCTGGAGCCATTTCTTCCCTCTCCTCCTTCGTGTCCGGCTTTTCTGCTCGTCACCTTCGGTTTGACCTTTTTGTTTATGTGGGGTCTTTTTATCTTGCTTTCTTACCCTTTTGTGAAAAAGTTCCCATTTTCATGAATTCATTTTGCTTGCCACAATCAAGAAAGACATAGTTATGTTTTAGCCCAGTGTGTAGCATTTTTAGAAACTTTGAGTCCTGCCCGTGCATCTGCAGTCCGGGGCATGCTGCATGGGGACCCCTGCCATGTCTGGGCTTCTCCACCCACAGCCCCTCCTCAGCCCCTGGCCCAGGACGGTGGCCCGCAGAGCCCTGCTCCCCTGGGGCCTGCCTGCCGACTCTGAGTAGCTCACGTGGGCTGGTCCGGGGGCAGTGCCTGAACCCATCTAGGGCCTCGCATCTGCACTGAGTCTTGGGTGCTGGCGGTGGGGACCTTCGTTTCTGTGTGGGCCCCTGTTCTGTTTCACACCTCGGTGAGCTTGTTTCTTAACTACCCCAGTGTCTCCAGACTTGGGAGGGCTGAGTCTGGACCACGGACCGGGTGGTTCCCCAGCTGGTCTGGGCGCTGGGGCCATGCTGCTGCCCCCTGGCGGCTGCCATCTTCCCTACAGTGCCGTGTTGGGGGAGGGTGCGGGGCCCCAGGAGGGCTGTGCAGGGAATGCCTGTGGGAGGTGCGCACTGCACACTGGAGGGGCACGTCTGCTGCTTCCTGCCAGGACCCCACGGCCATGCCTGGGGCACTGGGGACTGGGCTGCACCTGGAGGGGGTCGGGCGGCTGGCGCTGTGGGCCACTGTGAGTGGTGCCCCACTGGGTGCTTGTCCAGACTCACAGACAGCCTGGCTCAGGGGCTGGGGCAGGCGTGCCTGCTGGTGGCAGCGGGAGCAAGGATGGCAGAGAGCTGTGGGCCCTGGGCAGTGGCAGGAGCTGGGGTTCACCCTCGGTACCCCCACCTGTGCCCCACGCCTGCCAGGCCAGTGCTGACCCACTCTGAGCGGGTGGGGCCCTGGGAGCAGGGGCAGGGAGACGTGGAAACTGAATCCTGTCTTGCTCCGGGCCTGGAAAAAAACTCAGTCTCCCACCCTCCTCACGCTGAGGGGAAAAACAGGCCGGAGGAAGAGCCGCCTCGCAGGCCTCTGGCTCCTGCCTGGGCGGGGGCGGGGGCAGGGGTGGGCTCTGGGCCGGGGCGGTGCTGTGCTCAGGGGTTCCTGCTCCAAGCACTTTACTGCCCCCAGGGGTGAGCAGTGGGCTGTTTTCCCCATCACCCCTGGTTCCGGTGCACCCGATTCCCCCACCCTGCGGCTGGAATGTGTTTTCCAGGTTGAGGTGTGAATGCTCAGAAACACCCACTCACTGACCTGGTGGATGGGTCAGCCTGGGGCCAAGGGTGGGGTGGGTGGGGCCTGCCACAGCATTCTGAGGGTCCTGGTGCTCTCGGCCAGTGGGCTGGATGCGACTCTCAGCTAGGCTTCGGGAGAGGGTCTTGCCCTGAGAGTGGGCCAGCTCTGGCCCCTCTGACAGTGGCTGACTGGGCCCACGTAGCTTCCCCAGGTAGGACGCCTGGCCCTCACCTTGTCCCTTGGGCCTGGACTGGTGTGGGCCGGTGTGGCTGGTTGTGGAGCTGTCGGGTTGGGGTCCCTGTAGCCAGTTTCCCCGTTCAGGGGCGCAGGTGCTGCTGACGGCCTGTCGCTGGCAGCACCCTTCCCAGTCTGCCTCCTGGTGCCAGTCCCTGCCTGAGGTTCTCTCCCAGCGCAGGGACAGTGATGGGCTTGGCCCTTGACAGAAGGCCCCGAGGTGCATGCCCCCCACAACCAAGAAGCCCATTTAGACCTGGGGTCCCTGGTCTTATCCTGAGGCCACATTGGAGCTTCTCAGAAGTTGGGGGCAGCTCGCACCTTGGCCTGAGAGTTAGCAGGAGTGACAGCGTGTCCTTCCCACACCCCCACCCCCAGGAGGGGCCTGGGACCTGAACAACAGTCAGAAGATGTCGGTGCCTCGGCGTAAGCACTTCCCCATCTTCCTCCACAGGCCAGCACGACCCCCTTCGAGAGGACGGAGGTCTTGAGAGCACAGGGTGAGGATGGCGAGTACGCAGAAGACAGTTCTGACGAGGAGGTAGGGCGGGCTTTGCCCAGGGCAGAGGGGAGTCAGCCCCCAGCGCGGCCTGAGTGGGTGTCCTGGCCCTCAGCCCCACTCCTGGTCTGGAAGAGTGATTTCGGGGTCTGGGACTTGTGACTGCAGCAGTGTGTGAGAGTGTGTGTCATCGCCCGGAGGGGTGGGGGTGTGGTGCAGTGTCCCGTGCTCACGTCCTGGCCCTGTGGGGTGGCTGGCGCTCTGGGGTCCTCGTGCACTCCGTGGGGCTCTGCTCACACTCTGGGTGGGCACCAGAGGCAGCTGCCCACAACAGCTGGCCTGTGCCGGCTCCCCGGGTGAGAGGCCTGGGTGTGTCCCCGTCGGGTGGTGAGCGCAGCTGCTCTGTCAGTGTCCTGCAGAGGACCGGTGGCGGGGTGCTCTGCCCTGTGTCCGGGAGGCACAGGCCGACGGGGCTCCTGAGTGTGGGCGTCCCCCCAAGTTCACGTTCTGAAGGGGAAGGTGGGAGCAGCGTGTTGTTGGGCCAGGGGTGCGCAGTCTGGCATCTAGAGGTCCTGGCCGGCAGGCGGGCGGTGCTGCCTGCTGCGATTCGGGAGCGCTGGGAGCCCAGGAGTCCAGGAGCCCTGAGCCCCAGTGGTGGCCCTGGTGCTGGCTGGCCTCTCCCCTCCCTGGCGTCTCTGGGGCAGGTGTGGCCTGGGGGTTGGGGGACCAGGCCCTTGGCCTCAGGAGCGCTTCCTGCCGCCTGTCAGGGGCGGTCAGGCCTGGGGAGGGTGGCCCCCCTGCTTGCTTCCACCCCCATCCTAGGCTCTGCTGGCAGCGGCTGCAGGAGCCTTGGCCGCCGGCCCGATCCGGTCTCTGTGCGTTCAGAGAACAGAGACAAAACAAAATAAATTGGTTTCCTGGCCGGAGCAGCGGGCGCACTCAGCGGAGGGGGCTGTGCAGCACGGCTCCCTGCCTGTCTCCCCTCCCCGGGGCTCTGGCTGTCGGCAGCCACATCCTGTCGGCTACTTTTTTATATTTGGTATTTTGAGAAATCGATGATGATTGTAAATGGAGTGCAGGCCGGGGGAGGGGCCTTCCACCTGGGGGGGTTGCTCCTGTCCTGGAGCCACTGCGGGGGCTGCGGGCGCTTCCTCTGCGATGACTATCCCATATGTGGGCTGAGTGACAGGAGGAGCCGCTGGGCCTGCCCCTCTGCTGCTGGTGCAGCCAGGCGGTGGCTGGAGGGGGCGGCAGAGCCCAGCTTTCGGAGCCTGCACACCTCCTGCCCCGCCCCCGCCCCCAGCTCGGGGCTCCTGTCTCCCACATTGAGGTGGTGGCTGGGTCCGTGGAATCCCAGCAAAGTGAGGTGGGCTTTGGCTGAGGCGCCCAGAGGGCAGGGGGGGGGGCCGTGTCCCCAGGGCTGTGCCTGGTTGGCCAGGGCCCGGGGGCTGTGCACACCACTCACATTGGCTCACCCTGTGTCCCAGCCTCAGTGTCCGTCTCCATGGAGTCTGTGCCGGGGGCTCGGGCACCAGGACCCCACTTGACAGCAGTTAAGGGTCCTGACAGGTGTGTGCTCCTGGGATAGGGGACCTCCTGCACCCAGCCCCCACCCTTGGGTGCAGACCTGAGGCCCAGGCTGGGGGGGATGCTGGGGTGTTTGGGCCTCTGCGGGCAGGGCGTGCCGGCTCCTTCACAGGAGACCCGTGCCCCATCTCCCTGTGCTCGCCCTCCTCCCTTCTCCTGAGTTTGTGACATCTTGAGCTGCTCTGGGTGAAGCCCCCCCCCCCCCACACACACACAGGCCGCTAGGCCAGGCAGGGCCCTGCCCGCGAGAATGCGGGAGCCTTGAGGAGCTCCGCCCGCCCCGCCCCCACGTGTCCCCCTGCCCCTCTCCACGGCACCTCACAGACGTGATCTCATCCCGCCGCCAGGATGGGGTGGGGGAGGAGGGGTTGGGGAGGGGGCTGGCGGCCTTCACAGCAGCTGCCCCTCTTTGTTTCAGCCGCTGGAGAAACTGAGGCCTGCAGTGGGTGGAGGAGCCCCCCACAGGCTTGCGGCTGTGTGTCTAAGAAGCATGGTCAGGGTGAGGGGTTCAGGGCCACGGTGAAACTCCAGTTGGAGAGGCTGGGAGGACCCCCGGCCACACCCTCTGGTCGCCACCCCAGCCTGGGTGGGGGCAGGGCTGAAGCCCTGGCCGGATCCTTGGCCCCTCGTCTCTGTGGTTACTCGGGTCCCACAGGGACAGCTGGGCCTGTCTGCATCCAGAACCCACGATCCCCTCTGCTCTCTCGCCAAACGCCGTTAATGGCTTCTCCCAGCTACTGAACCGGCAGCTGCCTCCAGCGCTGGCGGCCTCCCGCTCCTCCCGGGGCGCCTGCCCCCCCTAGCCGCGCGCACACTCAGAGCGCTTGCGTCGCTGCTGGCAGCCGGAGCCGGTTGGCTCAGGTTTCTGAGCTGTTTGTGGGGACGCCCGCCCGTCGCTGAGCCTGCTAGTGTCTCGGCCTCACAGGCCGCCCCACGCCTCTGCCTCCCTGGCGGCCTTCCGCCCCTGCCGCCAGCCTCCGAATGGGGCTGCTGGCCAGGACCCGGGTCTGGTCCCTGCCTCTTGTGGGAGGGGCGCAGGCGCTGGCCTGCAGAGCTGACCCACAGCCACACAGGTGGCACGCACGAGGGCTGAGTGGATGTGATGGCTGTGGCTGCAGGCCCCCCAGCGCTGGTGCCTGGCTCCAGTGCTGAGCAGGGTGCTGGGGGGGCCATCTTGTGTGGGGTTCCCCAGGAGCTACCTGGTGGGAAAGAAGAGTCCCCCTGGGCGGGGGTCAGTGAGGAGGGAGCAGGGGTGGAGATCCTTGCTCCTTAGGAAGTGTCCAGTGAGCATTCTGGGGCCCAGCAGGGTCTTGGGCCTGGGCCTGTGCAGCAGCTGCAGGCAGAGGTGGGCTTCAGAGCCCCAGACTGCCGTGAGCCCCTTTCTGTGGCAGTGGGAGCCCTGGCAGGTGGGTGGGAGGGTGCTGAGCAGGAGCCTCCTAGGAGGGGAAGGTGCGCCCTGGGGCTGGAGCTGTGATGCTGGGAGCCAAGCTCTGTGGGGCTGGTCGGGCAGGGGTACTGAGTGCAGAGGAGGGCTGCCGGGGCGGGCCATGACTGGGACTGAGGTTGAGACCCCGAAGGAGATTGGGGGGTGTGGGGGCTGGTGTGGAGCTCTCAGGACCAGGCTCCACTTGAGGCAGCAGCTCTGTCTCTAATTAGTGTGGCTCAGAACAGCCTTTGCCATTCGGCCAGGGGTCCTGGACCCACACCCACCTGGGAACTCCCACTGGGGCCCGCTCAGCCCCAGGAGATGGGCAGGTGGGTGGGGCCTCGGATGTCTGAGGGCCTGGGGGCAGGGGTGGCCTCTGTGCCTTCTCCCCCACTAGCCCTGCCACTGCTGGTAGGGGGCTGAGCCATGAGCTTGGAGGGGCCCTGTGTCCACAAGCTCAAGGGCCGGTCAGCCAGCATGGCTTTTGTTAGGGGCAGACAGGAGGAGCTGGGGGCATCTGAGCTGGTCTCAGCGGAGCTGCTCTGCTACCTGAGTCGGCAGATGATGGGGTGTTCCGATGGAGGTGTTTGGGAAGGGTGCTCTGAGTTCCCTACCTGGGACACCCAGGCCCAACTGGTTATAGCCAGTGGGCTCTCCGCTTCTGGCCAGTCCACCGTGGTGGGGGGGGTGGGGGCTTCGCTGGCTTTGGCCTTTGGGTTAGGACCTGGCTTTCTCCCCTTTGGTCTAATGAGCAGGACTCATCCTGCTGGAACTTTCTGTGGATTCAGCTGCAGCAGGTGAGCCAGAGCACTGACGGGGTGGGGGGCAGACACCAAGGAGGAGCCGGGAGGGACGAGGTGCAGGAAGGCCCGGGCGCTCTGAGACAGGCGGGAGCTTCGTGCTGGGGAGCGCAGCGAACACTGCCGGCATTGTAATCGGAGAGGGGCAAGGGGAGAGAGGGAGCCGAGCGAGGGCGGCTGACCCCGCGCTCCCGGGGGACAGGTGGAGAGGGAACGAGGAGCGAGTGAAGGATTCCAGAGGTGGGCCGGCTTCCTCCCTCGCAGACAGACAGGGAGGGAGGTGGCAGCGGGCCAGGCCGTACCTGCAGTTCCAATCTGCGGGCCTGACAGCTGCAGCCACTTTGGGAAGGGGGAGGGGCGGGCTCATCCAGTGGAACCGTCGCAGCCCAGCCGCGCCTCAGCTAGTGGCTGCCTTGTCTGGTGTGGCTGGGGTGGGGACCCTGCCGGCCTGCCCCACAGCCTGGGCCTGGGCAGGATGGCCAGGGAGTGCCAGGCCGGCCGGCCGGCCGGCCAGCCGTGCCCTCAGCTGGGGCTCCCGGCACAGCGCCTGACCCGGAGGGGCTGGCGGCGCTCACCCCGTGGGGTCACATGTGCTTCCTGGCAGCCACAGGTGCTGAGCAGGGTGGGGGTTGGCTGGCCTGCGGGCGCAGGCGGCCTGGTGATGAATCATGTGGTGCCGCCAGCAGCTCGTTCCCCAGGCCGGGGACAGGGAGCTGACAGCCGAGGCTGATCGGAGTGTTTCCAGCCCAGCTTGGCCCACAGAGGTGGCTGCTGGCCCTAGTGCAGGCTGGCCCCTCCTTTCCAGATGCCTGTGGGGCACAACACAGAAAGCCTGGGGTCTTTGTCCCAGGGCCGGCTGTGGGGGGAGGACGCGGGGCTGAGATGGGTGGGGAGCACCTGCCGCCCCCTGGCCCAGCGGCGGTGAGCAGCCGAGTGGACTTGCGTGGGGCCGCCCCAGTCACCCCCAGTCTGGTTTGAATTTCTGAAGCAGTGGAGGGTGACGGAGTGCTCCTCCCTATCCCCCCGCCCCACCCCGCTGGCTGGCGGGCCAGGCCCTCGCCGCCGCTGCTACTGGTGCAGCTCAGGGAGCAGCCGGGCCTGCTGCCCGGGCCGTGGCCGGCCAAGCTGCAGCCGCTGCCGGAGTCACGGGCGCAGCGGCAGAGGGCTTGGCCCGTGCTCACTGCCTCGGACAGCCTCAGCCCCTGAGCCCTGGGGACTGCCCCAAGGCCTGCCCCCTACCGACTTCCCACCTCCACACACCTCCGCCTGCCACCAGCTCCAGGGGAGGGTCCCTGACGCCTGTCTCTCTGTCTGATCTGCTCCGAGAGGTGTCCCTCCCTCTGCACTCCCTTCTCTTGGGCCTTCCTCAGTGCTTGCTCCCTCTTCCCTTGTGGCCACTCCAGGACTGTGAGGTGGGTGCCCACTGGCTGCCCATTATCTTGGGGGTTTCATGAGGGAGACTTGCACCCCCAGCCTGGGCCCAGGTGGGGGATGTGAGGCCAGTGGGCCTTGGAGCCTCTGCACAGCCTGCCCAGTGCGGCGGGAGAGGCCTTGGAGACCCAGGGGGACTGTCAGCATTTCTCCCCAATTCAGGTCCTGAAAGTGCCCCAGGGTCCCTAGAGGGGCAGGGGTGCCTTTCTCAGCTCCCACCTGGACCTGGAGCCCCCCGCCTGGGTCCTGGTTCCTCGGGCAGGCGGGGGGGCTTCTGCAGTGACCAGCTCGCCCTCTCCTCCCCTCCCTGGACCAGCTGTAGCTCCTGCAGGATTAAGGAGAGGAAATTTGGAGTTGGGTTTCTCTGAGTGGGACCTGCTGCCGTGACTTTCTATCCTGTTGTGTTTCTGTCAGATTGGACACAGCCCCCTCTAGCCTGTAATGGCTCTGGCTTTGAGAATTTCCTCCAAAATTACATGGCCGCTTCCTGCTCCATAGTTCCCGGGAGCCTATCTTTGTAGAGGAGGGGGCAAATTTGGCCCTGCCTTGCTGGGGTGCCCACGTGGGCCTCAGCACCTGGCTGCTCCCAGGGGCTTAAGAGGGCATGCCACTGGGGGCCCTGAGCCTGCCCTAAGAGCTGAGAGGGCCCAGGACCAGCACCTGGCGCTCTGCACCCTTCCCCACACAGGGCCACACAGCCTTTTCTCTCTCTGTGCCCGTGGAGCTCATACCACTAAACTATAATTGTCACCTGCAGGATTTTAATGGTGGGCCAGCTGTGCGTGGCTCGGGGAGAGCCTGGATTGCCCTCCTCATTAGCAGATGGTGGGGGGAGTTGGGTGGACACAGTGGTAGGTGGCCGGGGTCCTCCCAGTGTGGGCAGTGCTGAGGGGCCGAGTGCAGGGCTGGGCAGGGCGCACTCCCAGGTGCACGGAGGTGGCTGCCTCCGGGCCTTTGCCAGGCAGTCCCCTTTGCTGCTTCCCGAGTCCATTTCTTGGGGCTCCGTGGGCACAGGCTGCAATGCCAAGGCCCCAAGGTCTGGCACAGAGCCCTGAGCAGTACCAGCCTCACTGTTCAGGGCTGCCTGGGTTCCGTGCAGGTCCTGAGAGTGGGGCCCTGGGGCTGTCTGTGTCCATCAGTCCTGCCCTCCTGCCTCTTTGCTGGTCTCCTCAGGCCCCAGGCCACAGCTCCCAGGCAGAAGGCACCTTGCTCTGCCTTGAGGCCTGGGAGGTGGGGGTCTTCCCTGAGAACAGGGGTGCATCCAGCCCAGGGAGGATAGGACTTGAAAAGAGCCAGCACTTGGGTTTGGAGACGGGCTCAGAATGGGTTCTGGGCCTTTTGCATGGACAGCGTGCTTCCACCTTTGGAAGATACTGTTTTGTTTTTAATTATACAAAATTTCCAGACTTTATATTACCATATCAAAGACACAAGATGCCAGCACATAGTAACCAGAAGAAACCCCAGGTAGGAAGCCAGCATGAAAAGTTCCAGTGGGCCTGAGCAAGTGCTGTGGCCAGCTCAGGGTCCTGCCGCTGCCTGTCTGTCCATCGACCCCACTTGAGGCCGGAGGCGGCACGGGCCCAGGGGGGCGCCCTCCTGCTTGGGGGCCTGTGCCTGAGTCGGGTCCATGGGGCCGTCCGTGGGTGGCCCAGTGGCATCCGCCTCTAGCTCCGAATCGCCGTCTTCCTGTCCCGGTCCTTGCTCTGCAGAGGGGAGGGCAGTGTCAGGGCCTGAGCAGGGACCCGGCGCCAGCCCGCGCCTCTGGGCTCCCCCACGCCGTCTCAGGTGGCGGGCAAGGGAAGCACCCCCTTTCGCGCTCACCCCGCTTCCCCGTGCGCCTGGGAGGAGAGCACACACTGCTGCGCAGCCGGAATTGTAAAATTAAATTTCCCAGATGTTCAGGCCCCAGGAGCTCGCGCAGGCTGTCTGGAGAGGAAATGGGATTGGGAGAAGCCGGGCCGCAGTTTCTCCGTGCTCACCCTGCTTTTCTGGTGCCACCAAGCACAGCGGGAGCTGTAAATCACAGTGGCTGGTGTCCCGAGGTACGGCCCTCGCCCTCAGCCCCCCAAGTCTCCTGCCAGCCTCCCGCCAGGCCAGACCCACGGCCACGTCTGAGTGGGCAGCTCTGAGGCCAGGCCCGGCCGGGGAGGGACGGCAGGTGCCGGTAAACCTCAGGCCAGGGGCGGGGGCTGCAGCTGGGCAGACTGCCCTGCAGGGTTGTCCTCCCCTCTCACTGCCCTTACGGGGGTGGGGGGCCTGAATTGCTTGAACTGACCCTCTTCTGGCCCCCTGTCCTGTTCCAGGTTGGTGTCTGCCCTGCTGGCCCCTCTCAGATCCCCACCAGTTCTAGGCAAGGCTTTCGTTCCCCTGGATCCTGTGCTCTGGGGACTATTGGGGAAGCCCAGCCTTGCAGGCGCAGCCTCGCCCCCCTCCCTCCCTGGGGACTGCGCCCTTGGGTTACAGGTGCTGCTAGGGTGCTGTTCCTTGGCCCTGTCCGTGGCTGCCCCACGTCCACACTCACCAACTTTCTCTGGTTGCTGAGGCAGAAGGTGCAGATCTGCTTGGGCTGGGCGTTCTCCCCATCGCGGGCTGGGGGAGGTGGGGGGCTGCCAGCCCGGGCTGCGTGGAAGAAGGCGGGCCCCGAGTGGCAGGGCTGCCCGTCGCCGCAGGCCTCGCCCACCAGCAGCACGTTGCCCAGGTGCGAGATGTAGCTGGAGGCCAGGCGCAGCGTCTCGATCTTGGAGAGCTTGCGGTCAGCCGGCTCCGTGGGGATGAGCGTCCGCAGCGCCGTGAAGGCAGTGTTCACGCTGTTGGTGCGGTCCCGCTCGCGCGCATTTGCTGTGTGCCTCTGTCGGGGCTCCCGGCCGGACCGGCCCCCAGGGCCCGGGGTGCCCCCCGCCCGACGGCCCCCGGCCCGTCTCCGGGCCCCCTGGAGGCCGCAGCGTGCCGCGTGTACGCGGCAGGGCTTCTCGTCGGAGCCCGAGCTTTCGCTGCCTCGGTCCTCGTCCTCCGACAGCGGGCTCACCTCGGGGTACAGGTAACGGCCGGGCGGCGCCGAGCGCAGCATGGCGAAGGACACGGCCGGCCGCCGTCAGCTCCTCCGCACGCAGCGCATGCCGCCGGGCCTCGTGGGCGGGCGCCCAGGCCGGGGAGGCGCGGGTCTGGGGCGCCCACGGTGGCGGTGCGCCGCGCGCACGTGTGCGTCCTGGGCTGCAGCGGGGGCTGCAGGCCGGGCCTTTATAGCCCTGGCGGCCCCTCCCCCGCGCAGGCCCGCCCTCCTCCCCGCCTCCCAGCCCCTGGAGGCCGCTGGAGCAGGGGCCCTGCGTCCCTCAGCCTTCTCCCGCCACGCTGAAGGGGCCGGAGCATCTTGTCGTCTCCGGGGGGATGCAGGGGAAGTGGGAGCCCCCTTATGGGTGGTTCTGGGGTTCTGCAATCCCCTCCTCTACCCCTCAGCAGAGGCAGGAGGGTCAGATGGGACCCATGACCCCAGCCTTTTCCTCTGGCATGACCAAGTCAACCCAGCTGCCCTGGCCTCGGCGCCTAGCCACACCCTGTCTGTCTCTCCCTTCCATGTACACTTGGTTCCTCTGTGCCAGGCGTGCGGCGGGGTGGGGGGTGGGGGTGCACAGGGGAGCATTGAGGGGCTGGAGTTCAGCCCCAGCCCCAGAAACCCCACTCACATTTACATCCGGGGTCCCCTGGGGGCACAGCCTGGCTGGCTTGCACCTGCCCCCGCTTGGCATTGGCTGCACCCTCCAGGGCTGGCACAAGCCCTGCCCTCTGCCTGGAGCCCTCCCTGCTTTCCTGGCTTGTGTTGCTGCTCTGCTCTGGAGAAACCTCTTCATGCTCCTCCTTGCCCCTGCCACTAGGTTCCCCACCAGGGTTGCCCAGTTATGAAATGGCCATGTAGGCTTGGGGACACTGGAGGGCCCCGGCCCCCACACCCCATGCAGGGAGAAGGAAGGGCATACCTAGCAATGGGCGGGTCCCACAGACTTGCTTGCTGGGAGCACTCAAGTCTGTAGGCTTGGGAGGGCAGGTGCACAGGGGCAGAGCCCAGGGGGTCCTGCTGCAAGGGGGCCTGGGGCTCCCAGCTGGGCGCAGGCTCCTCTCAGCCCCTCCCCTTGTGGCTACTGTTGCAGGAAGCAGCCGCCTGGGCAGCAGTCCTCGAGCTGGGTGGAGGGAGGGTGGTGGCTGGCAGGGGCCTCGACCAGGAATGTGTATCCAGGAATGTGGCCACTCTGCCCGCTGGGGGTGGGGGGCAGGATGGGGAGGCTGGGGGGGTCTTCGAATGCCTGTAGGGCAGCATGCAGTGTCTCTTGCCTCCCCTTGGTGGGGGGGGGCTGGCAGGGTCTTCCATGTCTGTGGCTGCCCATTTTTGCGCAAGTCCCCGCCAGGGGAGGGAGCCCACGCGATGAGCTCACCCTTGTCTGTGGCTCCAGAGCCCTGGCCAGGGAATCCAGGGGGAGGGGAGGTGCTTGGGGTCGGCACCACTTCAGTGGAAAATGTGAGGTGCGGCTCAGAGCTCCTGCAGGCTGAAGGGGGGCAGCCCGGTCGCAGTGCCACGTCACACCCCAGGGCCGGCACGTGTTGGGGTGCCTGGCCCCGCCTCAAGGCCCTTCTCCTGGTTCTCACCCTCCCGCCTCCTATGTGTCTCTGGGGGCGTCGGGGTGCGCGTGTTGGGTGTGCAGTGCTGACGCCCCATCTGCTGCCAGGATGTACGGAACACGGTGGGCAACGTGCCCCTGCAGTGGTACGACGACTTCCCGCATGTGGGCTACGACCTGGACGGCAGGCGCATCTACAAACCTGTGCGGACCCGGGATGAGCTGGACCAGTTTCTGGACAAAATGGACGACCCTGACTACTGGTACGCCTGGGGGCAGGCCCGGGGGTGGGGTGGGGGCCGGGCCGGTTCTGATGCCATCCCCCCCCACACACACACACACATAGGCGCACGGTGCAGGACCTGACGACGGGGCACGACCTGCGGCTGACAGATGAGCAGGTGGCGCTGGTGCAGCGGCTGCAGAGGGGCCAGTTTGGGGACGGGAGCTTCAACCCGTATGAGGTAGGTGGCAGCGGCCCGCCCCAGCATCCAGGGCTCCTGCAGGGCCCTGGCCCATAGCCTGTGCTTGTGTCCCCAGCCGGCTGTGGACTTCTTCAGCGGGGACCTCATGCTCCACCCTGTGACCAGCCGCCCTGCCGACAAGCGCAGCTTCATCCCGTCCCTCGTGGAGAAGGAGAAGGTGGGTGCCCCTGCTCCGGGGCGCGGCCCTCACACTGCCTGCCCTGAGCCTGCGCATCTGCCTGCAGGTCTCCCGCATGGTGCACGCCATCAAGATGGGCTGGATCCGGCCTCGCCGGCCCCGCGACCCCACCCCCAGCTTCTATGACCTCTGGGCCCAGGAGGACCCCAGTGCTGTGCTGGGGCGTCACAAGATGCACGTGCCTGCTCCCAAGCTGGCCCTGCCTGGCCACGCTGAGTCCTACAACCCGCCCCCTGAGTACCTGCCCAGCGAGGAGGAGGTGGGTCTGGTCTGGGTAGGGTCAGGGCCTGGGCCCCTGCCCCCTGCCCTACGTCAGCCCCAGCTCACCCCCACGTCCACAGCGTCAGGCATGGGAGCAGCAGGAGCCTGGGGAGCGGAAGCTCAACTTCCTGCCACGCAAGTTCTCAAGCCTGCGGGCTGTGCCCGCCTACAGCCGCTTCATCCACGAGCGCTTTGAGCGCTGCCTCGACCTCTACCTGTGTCCACGGCAGCGGAAGATGCGGGTATGCAGGGGGTGGTGCACCTGGGCAGGGTGTGCAGGGAGGGGTACCAGCTGACCACATGCTCTCCTGCCCCAGGTAAATGTGGACCCTGAAGACCTCATCCCCAAACTGCCTCGGCCTCGGGACCTTCAGCCTTTCCCCACGTGCCAGGCTTTGGTAAGAAGGCGGGGTGGGCAGGAGGCACACTCCTGGGTGTCTGCCTCCTCACTGCCCTTTCTCTGCAGGTCTACAGGGGCCACAGCGACCTCGTCCGCTGCCTGAGCATCTCCCCAGGGGGCCAGTGGCTGGCTTCAGGTAGGCCTGAAGTTGAGGGGAGCCCCAGGCTGGGAACCTGGGTGAGAGGGAGGGCAGGTGCTGAGGTCCGGTCTGCTGTATCCAGGCTCAGATGATGGCTCGGTGCGGTTCTGGGAGGTGGCCACTGCCCGCTGCATGAGAACTGTGCCCGTGGGGGGCACCGTGAAGAGTGTTGCGTGGAACCCCCACCCCACTATCTGTCTGGTGGCCGTGGCCGTGTGAGTGCAAGGCTGGGTGGATGGCGGGGCAGGGGCTGCTGTAGCTGCTGTGTCTGAGGGGCTGCATCTGGCTCTGGCCTGCAGGGAGGACACAGTGCTGTTGCTGAACCCGGCCCTGGGGGACCGGCTGGTGGTGGGCAGCACAGACCAGCTGCTGAGTGC
This sequence comes from Tonatia bakeri, assembly GCA_004024845.1. NCBI lineage: Eukaryota > Metazoa > Chordata > Mammalia > Chiroptera > Phyllostomidae > Tonatia > Tonatia bakeri. The sequence continues at coordinate 115,059 of PVIA01001671.1, read as the reverse complement.
CTTCACCCCACCCGAGGAGCCTGCCCTGCAGCCTGCCCGCTGGCTGGAAGCCTCAGAGGAGGAGCGCCTGGGGGGCCTGCGGCTGCGCATCTGCCACGGCAAGGTGACTGGGCGTGGGGCCGGGTGGTGTGGTGGGGGTGGGGAAGGGCCCTGCTCAGCCATCCTTGCCTCCTGCAGCCAGTGACCCAGGTGACCTGGCATGGGCGTGGGGACTACCTGGCTGTGGTGCTGGCCACCCAGGGCCACACCCAGGTGCTGATCCACCAGCTGAGCCGCCGCCGCAGCCAGAGCCCCTTCCGCCGCAGCCGCGGGCAGGTGCAGCGGGTGGCTTTCCACCCTGTCCGGCCCATCCTGCTCGTGGCCTCGCAGCGCAGCATCCGCTTGTACCACTTGCTGCGCCAGGAGCTCACCAGGAAGCTGACGCCCAACTGCAAGTGGGTGTCCAGCCTGGCTGTGCACCCTGCAGGTGAGGGCAAGGGGCTCGGTGTGCCCCGTGGGTGGGGGTGTGGGGATGTACCCCTTGGGTGGAGCCCCCAGGCACCAGGTCCCCGCCACGTCTGCCCCCAGGGGACAACCTCATCTGCGGCAGCTACGACAGCAAGTTGGTGTGGTTCGACCTGGACCTTTCCACCAAGCCCTACAGGGTGCTGAGGTGAGGCCTCCTCGGGCAAGAGTAGGAGGGGCTGTGGCCCTTCCTGCTGCTCCTCTCACCCAGGCCCCTCCACAGACACCACAGGAAGGCTCTGCGGGCGGTGGCCTTCCACCCCCAGTACCCCCTCTTCGCGTCTGGCTCCGACGACGGCAGCGTCATCGTCTGCCACGGGATGGTGTACAAGTGAGTGCCGAGCCTGCCTGCTCCCACCCCCAAGGGGCCAGTGCGCCTGTCTGAGCCTCTCCCTTCCCCACAGCGACCTGCTGCAGAACCCATTGCTGGTGCCCGTGAAGGTGCTGCGGGGGCACACCCTGACCCACGACCTGGGCGTGCTGGACGTGGCCTTCCACCCCACCCAGCCGTGGGTCTTCTCCTCGGGAGCTGATGGCACAGTCCGCCTCTTTACCTAGGGGCCTGTGGCCCTGCATCCAGGCACCTGCTCAGGATCCTCAATAGAGATGTTTCTCCCTTCTGGCTGGTAGTGTGACCTTGAATTTGAGTTCTTGAGCACTGCCCCCACCACACTTAATTTGGTCTCCCCCCGGGGGGGGGGGGTGACCAGCTGACCTGTCCCACAAGGAAAGGCCAAGGCATCGCAGCCCCTCACCTGCTGAGGCAGGAATGGCTTTATTGGGAGCAAGGAGGGGGCACAGGCTGCTCTGTGCTGGTCGGCGCTGCTCGTGGGGCATGTGCAGGAGCCTCAGGCGAACTTCACCAGGCGGCCCAGGGTCTCAGCAGTCTTCCCGCGCACTGCGGGGGCAGGGTCCTTGAGCAGGAGCTGCAGTGCTGTGGGACAGGGGGTGAGACCATGGCCCTTTCAGAGCTGATGCTGGGCCAGGTCCCCACGCACAGCTGCACTGGGGCTCTTCCCACCCCCTCCTGGCACAGAAAGCAGGGCCTGGACCCTGGAGCCACTCCCCACCCTGCGCGTGGGGCTGCCGCCCGCCCACCGCCCTCCTGCAGCAGGCCGCTGCTGGGAGGGCTCAGGAGCCAACGGAAAGATAGTTTTTCCTTTTTTAGTGTTTTTTAAGCTCTTTTGGAACAGTTAAGAAGTTTCCGTGAATTACTAGAGACGATGAGGTCACCAGTGACAGGGAAAAAATCCTTGAAATCCAGGAAAATCACTTAGTCTCCCCTTGGTGCCCACAGGGTCAGCAGGAACCCTGTGCAGCCCGACAGGTGGGGGGGTTGGGGGGGGCAGTGCTGCTAACCGGCAGTGAGCTGCTCCAGGTCCACCTGTGACCGATGCTGGGGCTCCGCGTGCAGCACCAGGAACCCTGCAGGCAAGGGTCTGATCAGGGTGAGGACTGGCCCGGTGGAGGGGCGGAGAGGGACACTCACCCGTGAGCATGGGGGCTGCGGCACGGACGTCCTCCCAGCTGCTCTTGAAGTAGAACAGACTGGTGCTCACCAGGCGGCCCAGCAGATCCGGGAAGTGGCGCATCTGTGGAGGCCCCCAGCTAGTTACGTGTACCCTGTGCCCCCCACCCCCACCCCGCCAGCACACTGTTGCCACGTCCCCTCACCAGGTGTTTGCAGGTAGTGTTGAGGAACTCCCCAAAGTGCAGGCCTCGGCCCTCCTGCAGGTGCTTCTGGAAGGCAGCCACCAGCTCCTCACACTCCAGGTTAGGGCCACACATGCACAGCGCAAACCTGCAGGCCTGTGGGGCAGATGCTCAGGCCCTAGGCCCCGAGCAGGCTCACCCATCCCCCGACTAACTACTCACATCAGCCACAGGGGCTTGGGGGTCCTGCAGGTGCAGGAGCAGGGGCACCAGCCCACCCACAACCTGCTCCAGGAAGACGTCCTCGCAGTCCCCGTGGCAGGTCTTGTTGAGGTGCCCGAAGAGGCGGATGGACACAGAGCGGAACTCCATCTTCTCCTTAAGGGGGCACAGATGTCACCCCACAGGATGCTCCCCCGCCCCGCCCTGCCGCTGACACTCGGCCCTAGTCTCCTTCCCTGCAGGTCCTCATCCTTGTGCCTTAGGCCTGGGGGCAGGGTCCCTGGAGCAGTGGTGGGGACTCTGGTGGGAATGGTCATGGGTCGGGGGGTGCTACAGAGCACACTGGGGGCCCCTCAGGCCCACTCCCTACTCTGAAGGGCCTACCTGGGGGCTCAGGGGAGGGAGCCATGGTGACCACACGCGGCTCCTGGGACCTGGGGAGCAGGCGGCAGGGCAGGGGCTGAGGCTTGGAGAAGAGGCAGGGGGTGAGGCAGCAGGCCCCCGCCCGCCAGCCCAGCCTACGCTGTCGAAGAAGGGCCGGATGCGGATGGCTGTGTGCAGCAACACTGCGCGCAGGTCCCAGGGCTCCACTAGGCCCAGCAGCCTCACCAGGCCCGCCATGGCCTCCAGAGCCACCAGGCCGTGAGGGTCGTCTCCATCGTCCAGCCCACTGATCATGGCTGTCAGGAGCTGAGGGCCGTGGGTCCGCACCTGGGGAAGCCCTGCACTCAGCTGTGTCCCCGGGTCATCAAGCCCTGAGGCCTGTCACATGTCGTATCACAGAACAACCCACCCAGCCCCCTGCCCTGTGTGCTCACCAGGCCATGTCTGTGCATACCCCTGCCCCCTACACCACATCTGCAGGGTCTCCCAGCCACAACTCCACTGTCCCCATGGTGAGGGCCCCAGAGGGGCCAGCTGACCTTGTCAGGGGAGCCCGAGGCAACGTTGGCCAAGCCGCGGAGCACCTGCCTCCGCACACTGGCACTTGGGTCCTTATGTCGGGCTGCCAGGTTGTCCAGCAGCGACTCCAGGAGCATCAGGTCGTTCACCACGTTGCTGCTGAGCAGCTGTGGGCAGAGGCGCTGTGACCGCCTACTCCCCCAGGGGCCTCCCAGCCTTCAGCACTCCGAACTGCACTGCTGGGCAGCATTGTCCCAGGCCAGCTGCAAAGGCCAACTGAGGGCCAAGCTGGGCCTGTGACCTATCTCACCCTCTTCCCCTACTTCTGATCAATCCCAGGCCCACTGCAGGCTCCCTCCATAGGACACAGAGCAGGGTATCACCAGGCAGGGCCCAGGGGCCCATGCACTTCGTGGTATTCCCGCAGCACCAAGCAGGGACTTGGCAGTGGCTCTGGCTGGGTAGGCCTGTGGGGTGGCCCTACCGCCCAGAGCAAGCAGTGCCTACCTCAGCCAGGAAGGCCGTGGAGGTGACCCTCTGGACTTCATACACGCTGCTGTGTGTGCCCAGGAGTGCCTTCATCACAAGGGGCAGGCGGGGGCCCGCAAACTTTGCCATGGCACTGGGGAAGGAAGCCACTCCTGAGCCCATCCTGGGCCAACTCCCCCACAGAACAAGGGTGGGGGGCACCTCCCCTTCCACTCTGCACATCAGTACCCTCTGCCCATGAGCCTCTCCCCAGCTGCGGGGCTTGGCATACCCTCCCCGTTAGATGCACACCCCCCACTCACCTTGCCAGTCCTCCGAGGGGCCTCCTCTCCCCACCCCCAGTCCCTGGACAGTCAACCCAACCTGAGGTGCACAGCTCCTTTCATGCCCCCACCCCCACTCCCACACGCTGGACTGTGGCCCAAGCCAGCCCTCACCAACCTACTTGCTCCCAGGCTGGGCCCATGATTCAGGAAGCTCTGCACCTCCCACAGGCCACTGGATGTCTCTTGTCAGTGCCTTTCTTTGCATCCCAGGGCACCTAGTTATTGCCTGAACAGGAGCTGCCTACAGTGCCTACCTGGCCAGCTGGGTGACCCCGTCTTCATGCCCTGAAGAGGTCCTCAGAGACTCCCAGCCTCCCTCCAGCTCCACACGCTGCACCACGTCCTCACTGCCGCCCCGGAGCAGTGCAGTCCTCAGAGCGTCCACTGCCGAGCTGTGGGGACACACAGCTCTGCACTCAGCCCTGTGCCCACGCCCACACTCGAGTCCCAGGGCTGTGCAGCCCACACCTGCCAGCTGCCCCTGTGAGAAGCAGGCCCTTGGCTCGCTCTCCCCCGCGCTGAGCACATCCAGGTGGCATGGACCATCCAGTGTCTGGTGGGCAGTGAAGATGGCTCCTGTCCCCTGCTCCTGGGCCCCCCACAAAGCCTGTTCCTGCCATGTGCACAGCCATAACCACCCAGGAGACCCCCTACAACGTTGCAGGAATGGACCTCAGGCAGGGCTCAGCCTACTCCCAGATATGCACCTGGCCACTATGGGAATGAAAGAGAACCCAGCTCCAAGGACACAAGGTGTCCAAGAGCCGGGTAGCTGTCAGGAAGTGTCCAGTGCTGTCCACCTGGGAGATGGCAGGTGTGGGCCTTGCCTACTGCCCCACCCAGAACCCAGCAGGAGGGGCCAGAGTCCAGGGGGCCCAGCTGGAGTTCAGTGTCGGCCCCTCTCACTCGGGTGAGCAACCCAGCTCAGACAGAAGCATTCAGGACGCAGTCCGGAGAGAGCAGTGTGGGCCCTGCCCCCGGCAGAACCTTCCAGCACAGCCTGTGGCTCCAGGAGAGCACGACAGGGCCCACACAGGGCATCCCTCACGTCACCAGCCTCCTCTGTCCTGCACGGTGGCAGCTCACACCAGCCTGCAGACCCCGAGGCATCATCTCAGGGAGTTCCTGGCCCAAGGCTGACACCTGCCCAGAGGGCAGCGCACCTGCCTGGCCTCCCTCAGCCCATGGCATGGACGCACCCAGTGCACTTGGCCCGTCCCCTCCCCACAGCCGCCCTCACTGGGTGTCCATGGGGAGAACACGCTGCCTCTACAGCTCCCCCCCAAAGAAAAAGCACTATGGGCAGCTCTTGCTGTCCCCTTTGTTGTCCCCAGAGTCTAGTCGGGGCCCAGTCACTGGGGGCTGCCCTCACCAGCCACCATAGTCCCACGGCAGATGCCCAGGGCAGCCCCACACCCTGCCCCAGGCTGAGACCAGCACTCTGGGCAGCTCTTGGGGTGCAGCTGGGGCCCAGGGATGTGTGAACAACGTAAGTGAGGGTGCCTCCCCTGCCTGTCTGCTCGCTGCCGGGAATTTCTGTGGATGTGGCACTTGCAGGGGTCTGACTCGCTGGCTGACGGCCCCCATCGCAGCCAAGCCCTGTGCCTGGCTCTGCTTGCATCCCAGCTCAGGGGTGGCAGCCTGGGGCCCCTGGTGGGAGCATGTGGCCTGCAGTCCCCACGGCTCACTGCCAAGGGGCAGCATCCTGGCACACCAGCCCCAGGGCTCCTTCGGTTAGCGTTCTCCAGTCTGTTCACATTTTCCACTTGGTCCACGCAGGCCCTGGCTCGCAGCCCCTGCCAGACTTTACAAGTTGGTCCTGCAGGGAGCAGCCCTGCAGTTGGGGTGGGGGGGGAGGGACACTGTCCCCAGGTGTCCCAGCCCAGGGGCACATCCAACCCGAGACTTGGGACGGAAAAGGGGTGACCCGGGCTGTCACTCAGGCTCCAGTGGCCCTGGGCTTACTGTGCTTACCCTGTGGACACAGGGACTAGGGTGGGCAGGCAGACACCCAGGCTGCTGAAGCTCTGAGGCCCCCACCCGCAGCAAAGGAGCTCCATCTTGCCTGGGCCCAGTCTCCTGCCAGGACCTAGCGCCTGTTGGGCTGACTCCACAGGGCTCCAGGGAGGACCGAGCCTGGGTGCCTGCCCAGGCTGAGGCAGGGTGCTGACCCAGGACCTCAGGCCTCAGGGGAGGTGGTCAGGCCCCTGCTGAGTTTCTGTCTGAGGCAGAGTCAGAGGACAGGGCCACGAAGGTCAGTGCCAGAGGCACAGCTCCTGCAGGCCCCGCACTCCAGACCTCGAACTTCTCTCAGTGTCCCCACAGGGCCCCGCCCACCAGGGTCACCCCGGAGCCCTGCAGCTGCCTCCCCCACATCCCGCACCCAACCTGCCAGGGGCAGTGAGGAGGGACAGCCCAGGAGAACTGTGTTCCCAGCAGGACAGTGCGCTCTCAGGCATCGCCGGGGGAAGGGCAGCTCCTGGCACAAACATGTACCCTGGCCTGGTGCACACACAGTGCGGTGCGCTCACTTGGCAGCACTGGGGCAGGGTGGGAACCTGTTACCTGCAGGGATCCAGGGTCTTGGAGGCCAGAGCTGAGCTGGCGGCCCTCCGCTCCTTGGCCTGCAGGTTCCGGGGCAGCTGGACGCCCACGGTGCAGCTGACGCGTAGCAGCAGCCCCGCAAACAGCTGGGGATAGAGCTCAAGCACTGCAGGCCCGGACGCTGGAGCAGACATGACCTCGTGCAGCGCACAGGTGGCCTGGGGATAGGGCCCACCTCAGGTTCACCCCTTCCTCTGGAGCCACGTCTAAGGAGGGCGGCTGCTGCGAAGTCTGGGCCCTGCTTCCCAGGACTGAAACAAGCCCACAGCCAGTCGGCATACACCCCGTATGCCCTGGGGGCCTGCGTTCTGGGGCAATGAGGGGGACCCCTGGGTGTGGCCAGGGTGAGGGACACAGTCCTGCCCAGCTGGGCCTTTGGGGGCAGGAGGGAGGCTCAGGGTGCATGTGGACACCCGGGGATGGCCCCTGACCATCTGCTCTTGACTCCTTTGCAGGGAGGAGGAGGGAATTCTCACAGCTGCTTTACTGCTGAGAACGTTGCCAAGCCGGGTTTATTTTTTTTTCCACAGGATGAAACAGAGTGGTCTCCCTTGGGGACCAACACCTGCAGGAACTTTACAAGGCTGGGCTCCAAGCTCGCTGGCTCTGGGGCTCTAGTCAGTCGCCAGGTGCCTGCTGGGCGGCACCCAGGCCACCTGTGGGGCTGTCCTGCCAGTGGGGCGAAGGGAGCGTGGGGCCAGCACTCACCGCGAGGGGCAGCTGCGTGGCCACGCGGTCGGGGGAGCTGCTTAGCAGGAAGGCTCGGCTCTCCTTGAAGGGGACATCTCTGCTCATCTTCTCCAGGAGCAGACCCAGGACCTCTGTGCTGACACCGGGCTCCATGGCCAGGGCCCGCCACAGGGTGCAGGTGTGGCTGCAGCAGGGCGAGGGAGGTCACCTCAAGGTGGTGACCTCCAGCTCCACGCCTCCCACGTGTCCACTGACTCTGCTCCAGCCAGGTGGGAAATGATGCCCAACCTAACCTCAGGCCCAGATTCACGCCTCCCCTGAGCCCAGCAGCCCGAACATGGAAGGCCTGCCTGCAGTGGGGGGAGCGGCCGGCGGCACCTGCAGACACTCAGAGCAGCAAGCAGCACGTGGCCAGAGGCCGGGCGCACCGAACGCAGCCTGTGAGACGAGCAGGCGCAGCCGGCATATGCTGGCACCCAGACACCCAGGAAGCGGCCAAGGTCAGTGTCGGCATCAGCACAGAGCGAAGCGACACGCTGCACATGCCTGCAGCACCGGGGACTCCAGAAGCAGACACAGCAATGAGGATGAGCTGGTGGCCACCTCGGGGAGGCCATGAAGCACCGCGCTTGGCAGAACGTGTGGGCGGCCTGGACACGGCCAAAGAGAGAGATGGCGAACTGGAAGATGGAAGGAAGAAACCAGCAGAACCCGACTCGGGGAGGGGCTGCCGTAGCAGCCAGAAGACAGAGCCCAGGGCGGGTCTACGGACACCACCAAGTCCCAGAAGCAGAGGCGGAGTCTGAGGAGCAGCAGGCTGAGACACCGGTACTTCTCAGTGCCATCACAGGGCCACAGCTCAATCTGGATGGGCACGGCCCAGTGACAAGAGACGTCTCCTACACAAGGAGGAGGGCACTCGGCATCCCTCAGACAGAGCGCCAGCCAGACTCCAGGAGCCAGAGATGACACGTCATCTCACACACAGAGAAAGAAAACTTGCTAAACCAGAGTTCCAAGTGCTGCAGATGAGAACGGCAGCCAGATAAAGTTCCAGTCACAAAGCACAGCGTTTTCGGCAGCAGCCCTTCAGGCAAGTGCTGGAGGACACACTTCGAGTGGAAGGAGGGCGTGCGGGAAGCACTGGTGGCCCTGTGGACAGACACGCACACCTGCTAGGACAGCAAGGACACTCTACCGGGTGGTGGGCGGCAGCAGCCCACCCATTCGCACCCCAGGCAGCCGCACCCACTGCGGGAACAGGCGGGCATCTGAGCCCAGCACCACGCTCCTTGTGGACACAGAGACCTGACTTCCCATGATTTCCTGTCATGAGACATCATGCTAGTGGTTTTCTCCAACCACCGATAGGTGTGAACCTGTTCTCAGCTCACAGGCTGTGCAAAACCAGGTGGCAGGTCACGCGTTGGGAGGGGCTGCACGTGCTGACACCGAACCAGGACTGTATACTCCTGCCTTAGCCAGCGTGGTGCCCGCAGAACGCCGCGCAGCCAAGACAGAGTGGCTCCGCATGCGCCAGAAACAGCGCACCTCCCAGGCTCCACTGTCGCGCCCCCCACATCCCGGCCAGGACCAGTGAGGTAGGGAGGTTTCTCGGTGAGCGACACCCAGTGAAAACAGAAGCCAGGGTGTGAACAGGGAGTCGCGTGCAGATGTGGGCAGACGTGGCTGCAGAATGATCAACCAGGGACCACAGTGACACCAGCCCGGGGCCCGGAGGGAGGTGGCACATGGGGATGTCCCCTGCATACACGTGGTTGTTTTTAGGACGACCACTGCAAGAGCAACAGCAGAGTGTATGAATTCCACAGTAACTGAGTGGGAACAAGTCAGCTTGTGAGAAAGCCCTGCCCGTCTGCCAGAGATATGAGCAGGGACACAGAGAGAAGAGGCAGGCGAGACGGGCACGAGGCAGCACTGGACGCCGGTGCCACCAGGCCAGCAGCAGCACGCCAGCCCCAAGGCTGGAGAGCTGCACTCCTACCACATGAGGACCAAGGATGCTGGCCATGTTGTGGTGGCAGATGAGCCGCCCACAAAGGGTCACCCAAGATGTGCCTCAATGCAGAACTCGAGGGGATGGCCAGGGAGCTTGTTCAAAAGCACTGGGCACCCCAGACACGGCAGGCCCCGCTCATGGCGGAGACAGCAAAGACAGACGGCACCAGCAGGCTTGCAACCACAGCAACGGCCACCTGGAGAGCGCGCGGCGGAGGGGAGGCAGTAGACAGGCAGGATGGGGCACCGGCAGGAGCTCGGAGCTGGGGGTGGGATGTGGGGGTGGGGCCCTTTCCTGGCTCACAGTGAGAGCTATGCCCTGGGGTCTGCTCACAGACGGTGGTGCTGCCCTGCAGGGGGCCGGCCAGGAGAAGAGGAGGGCACAGCCCACGACAGTGACCAGAGGGCCGGGGTGTCCCCCACCCACCCCAGGGTCTGGGGTCTCACTGGCTCCCCATGCAGAAGAGCAGAGCAGAGGTGGAGGGGAGGCTGGGGGCACAGGGCACCACACTGGGGCAGGAGGACCCCCAAACCCGGCGTCCACCCTCACAGGCTGGCGGGTGCCTGGTACCTGTCGAAAGGCAGGGGGCTGCCCAGGAGACTGGACACCACGGCTGGGCAGTGCTGGGATGCCAGGATGTGCACGCTGTGCTGCGCGGCCTGCAGGACATGCCCATCCCGGGTGTCCTGCACCTTGCAGCGCAGCACGCTCATGATCTCGGGCACCTGCAGGCGACAGGCACCGTGGTCAGACTGGAGGCGGGACGGCCCCGGGCAGTGCCCAGGCCAGGTGCCGTCCCGTGGGGCTGTGTGGGAGGGGAGCCCGGGAGCTGTAGAGCCTCTCAGTGCGGCTGGGGTGGGGGTGGGGAAGGTTGCCCTCCAGGCTCTGCATGCAGCCCCTCACATCCCACTTAGGGGCACCCAGCCTGGGGGCACGGCTGCCACACAACCACCCACTCTGGCCAAGGAGAAGGTGGGCGGTGGGCTGGGGTGAGGGGCAGAGAAGGGGGGACGGAGCAACTCTCCAGACTGAGGCTGGAACAGGCCAGGAGAACACGGGCTGTGACCCCCTCTGTAGAAGCCACAGGCGGGGCAACCAGGGCGATGCCGCAGGCAGCTGTTGGCCAGCCTGGAGCCTCCTCAGGGCTAGTGGGGATGAGGGGCGGGGGGATGCCCAGCGGCACAGCCCCGACTGGCCTCCAGCTGGCTCAGCATGGCTTGAAGGCCCTGTCCAATGCTGGCGGGCATGGCCTCACCACGTGGGGCCCCCGTGCCCTAGGCAGGGGCTGGAGCCAACCACGGGACCCCCACTGCCATACTGCACATCTGGAGAACACCTCGGTCTGAGGTGAAAAGAGGAGACAGTGTTGAGGGAAAACAGTCCCCAGGACAAGGCAGCTGGCAGACTGTGCCCTCCACCAACCACTGGGTCCCGGGGGCGCCTGCCTTTACCAAGAACAGGGGGGGACCCAAAACTACCAAACTGCTAGAACAGGGGGAAAACCTTATGACATTGGATTTGGCAATGATTTCTTAGACATTACACCAAAAGCAAAAATAGACATGTCACTATTATCAAACTTCTTTGCACCAAAGGACACGATCCACGGAGGGAAAAGGTAACCCACAGACTGGGTAGGAACACCTGCATGTTGTGCAGCTGGTGAGGGGTTAATATAGGGATATATAGGGAACTCAAAACAAAAAATCGAATAACCTGACTTAAAAGCAGGAGAAGGACCTGGACAGACATGTCTTCAAAGAAGACACATGAACGGGCAGCGAGCGCACAGGAAGGCGCTTGGTGGCACTGGCGCACAAGGGACACGGACCAGCACCACAAGGGACACTGCTGCCCACCTGGCGGCACAGCTGGAAACGAAATAGGTGGAAACCACTGCTGGGCGGAGCAGAGAAGCCGGAGCCTCGTGCACTGTCGGTGGGAGCGTGAACTGGTGCCGCCACCACAGAAAATAGCACGGTCATTCCTCAAGGGACTTGACAGAATAACCACACGACCCTGCGATCCTGCTCTGGGTATCTACCCAGGAGAACAGAAAACAGGATGTCGAAGTGATATTCACACCCGGTGTTCACAGCCTTGTTCACAGAAGCCATCCAAGTGCCCATCAAGGGCTAAAAGGACACACAGGACAGACGTGTGTGAGCACAGGGGCCACTGGCAGCCACCATCACCTGCAGCTGGCCCGTCCCCTCCTCCTGCAGAGCCACAGCGCACCTTCCTACCCCCACACCAGACCTGGGAGCTCCGCCCTGCCTGGTTTCAGAAGCTATAATCCTCCATGGTTAAGGCTGAGTAAAGGACCTTGGGACCATAAGCCACTTAGGAGACAAAGCTTATCTTCTTTGTAGGGGCGCCACCTCTGCCCCCTTTCTTTTCACCCTGCTTGGTCCTGGGTAGATGACTGGTTAGCCAATGATGGGTAAGATTCCCCAAAAGAGGGACGACCTAAGACAGGCACAGTCGGGAGGGGCCCTCAGGGAAGTACTAGAGGGCCTATAGTAAAAGGGGGTGATGGAACCTCACCCCTCGGCTTTGACATAGCCTGAGTCCACATTCTGTCTGCAAGAAGTCTCCTAATTTCTTGGCTGCCTTACTGCCCCTGCCTGATGTAAGCCTAAAACAATGCTGGAGGTGGGTGTAGCCCTGTGCTGGAAAGGACGGGTTCCCCAGGACGATCAGGCCTAAGAGAGAAAGCATAAAATCCTATGAAACCTTCTTTGCTAATACCCTCAATTTAAATGATAAGGGCCCAAGCCTGAAATGAGTTTGTTCCCCAAAGTTTTATGGCCCTTTATCTATCTGACCCTGACTCAGAATAAACACTCAGAGTTCTTTGAATGTTATCTATCGTTTAATCATTTCTGCCTGACAGTGATTGATGAGCTTCATGTATACACCCTGTATTCCTGTGCAAACTGAACCCAACTAAAGCCTGTCAAGGCAAGGGTCGAGGTGCTCTCCTCTTGAGAGAGTGGCCGAGGAGCTCTGAGGCTTTTTCTCTTCTTGAGAGAGAAGCCTCGCCGTCCCTTTTCCTCCACAGGACTCTGCAGTCCATGTGAATTTGTCTCGTCTCATCCAGAACGCCAAGGCCCCCAGGATCCGGGTTCCGAGTCACTCCACCAAGTGCTAAATAAAACCCAAACCCTTGCCCGGCAAACACTGACTGTCACAGCTGTGCCCGCTCCCCAACCTCCTGCTGCACAGCGCCTGCAGCCCCGCCCCTGCCCAAGTGCCCTGTGAGGGTGCTTCCCCTCTCAGGTGTCACACCACACACGGCCCTCGGCCACTGTTTCTCCATCAGCAAACTCCACTCGTGTCCACAATACATCAAGTACAAATCGGCAAGAGAGGCACAGACAACGCAGAAAAAGTGGGCTAAATCCGGTATCCTCACAAAAGAGGATGTCCAAGTAGCCAGCTGACGCATGTGGAAGCCGTGCACACCATTAGGAAGGGATCTGCCCCAGGCACCCCGGCGGCCACCTGAGACTGGTGGCCTGCCCGGCAGGGGTGGGCGTGAACAGCACCTCCAAGGCCTCCCTGCACTTGGCAATGACCCTCAGGACCAGAGTCCTCATCAGCTTTGGGGCCGTCTGCCCCGGCACCTTCCCATTTCCTTTCCTCACCTTACTTTTTGAGTGGGGTGACTTCTGCTAAAACCCAACCTCGGTCTTCAAACAAAAGAGAAGAACTTGTCCCTATCAGGCCCACAGGGAAAGGGGCAGAGCAGTGAGGGTCACGCCCCCCAGAGCAGGGCTGAGCAGGGCAGAGCAGGGCAGCACGCTGCCCAGCCTGCACCACATCCCACACTCCCTGGGAAGGCCCCGCCCCCGCCCCGCCCACTGCACCCACCGCACCTTCTCCTGGAGCAGGCTGCCCCGCTCCTTCAGCAGGCAGTTGATCAGGACGGTGGCCGCGCGGGAGCAGTTCTTGTCGGGGTCTCCCAGGCTCTCAAACAGGGTGAGCAGGAGGCTGATGAGCTGATCCGGCGGGAGGCGCTTCGCAATAATCTAGGAGGAGGGCTCTGCGTCAGAGCTGAGGCAGGGCCTCCAGAAAGGGCACTGCCCTGGGGGGCTCCCAGGCCGGCCAGCACCCTCAACACCAGGGGACAGCAGGGCACCGGAGGTGGGGCCGCACAGCTGCTTCTCTGAAGGAAACCGACATTGCTCCCATCCCCCTGCCCCAAGCCTGCCGGCTGCAGTGCCCTGCAGGGCCCCAGGAGGCACCACGCTCCTGCTGGAGGCCCCCAGGGGCCTGATGGGCAGGTACCTGCGCGATGCTGTGGCAGGTGTGGAAGAGGATGGCAGGGTCGGGGTGCACAAGGCCATCTTTGAGGGTGAGGAGCCGCTCTGTCACGTCGTCCCGGTAGTCGCGGGAGAAGCCTGCAGGGGCAGGACAGAGCGTGGAGCTGGGCGCGGGTGGGGCCTCCCGGCCGCCAGAGACCCAGACTCTGCTCCTCATCCCTGTGGCACCTCTGCCCAGCCAGGGGCTCACCCTCGTAGCCCAGCTGGAGGTAGAGCAGGGAGTAGACACAGCTCACGGCCTCCTGGCGGGTGGCCGGCCACAGGTCCGCACACCGTGGGGAAAAGAGGCCAACGAGGAGGCCCAGGTTGTGGAAGGGCACCAGGGCCTGGAAAGGAGCAGGGTGGCAGGAGCTGTGGGGACACTGGGCAGGATAGCCCAGGGGAGTGCGGGGTCCCGGGGAGGCCCGCCCCTGCCACCCCCACTGTGGGCCCCACTCAGCTCCGCTCTGCCCATGCCCAGCTAACTGGGTCCCCAAGAGGACAGGAGGCCCAGACTGGTGGGCCTGTGTGTGCTGAGAGTCAGTCGGCAGACACAGACAGAGCCCCACAGGCAGCAGGGGGGCAACTGATTCCACCACTGCCATCAGGTTCCTGTCCCCAGAAGGCAAACCCCTCAGGCGAGGGAAACCCCTTTTCATCCGAACTGGGTCCCCGCCACGCTTCTCAGAGCCTTTCCTCTCTTCAAATGCTGAGGCTGGCAACCTCCTGCCCTGGGACTTTCAGTCCCCGTCACCACTCCCAGCTCACACCACTCTGCCTTCTTGCCCCACCGCCACCGTTCTGGCCCTGGGGTCGCCAGTATGGGGATTGGCAGGAGGAGGGGAGGCAGGAGTGTGGGAGAAGGACCTCAGGGACCAGCTGAGGTTCGTCTCAGCCAGGTCAGAAGTCCGTCACAGCATGCACAAAGGCACACTGGAGGGGGACCGGCCACGGCAAGGCCTGTCCACAGGGGGCACCGAGGCAGAGAGCCACTGGGAGACACACGGCAGGTCTGGCCACAGGAAGAACGAAAGTTTAGGTGCATTTTAAAAAATAACCAAACACCAAGAGAAAAAGCCGACAATTATCCTGACAGATGAAAAAAAGACATCTGGCAACACCCAGTCTGTGCTCCTGACAAACGTGCTCGCGGGGCCGAGGCTGGGGCACCGGTGCAGTGGCAGCAGGGCCCCAGACGCCAAGGCTGCAGGCTCCACCCCTGTCAGGGCAGCCATTGTGTGTGCGGTCAGGGGAGCAACAAATCTCTCCCTTGCTCTCTCCCTCCCTCCCTCCCGCTCTCTCAAGTCAGTAAATTAAAAAAAGTCCTCATTAGGCAAAAAGGAGCTGGAAAGACATATTCCAAGTCATGAAAGGCAAGACCTACATCCAAGATGACTCTACCCAGCAAAGCTTTCATTTAGAATGGAAGGGCAGATAAAGTGCTTCCCAGATAAGGTCAAGTTAAAGGAGTTCATCATCACCAAGCCCTTATTATATGAAATGTTAAAGGGACTTATCTAAGAAAAAGAAGATAAAAATATGAACAGTAAAATGACAATTAACTCACAACTATCAACAAAGGAACCTAAAAGAAAAGAAAAACAACAAAAACAAAAACTAAGTAAACAACCAGAGCAGGAACAGAATCAGAGAAATGGACATCACACAGAGGGAGTCAGTGGGGAGGGGGAAGGGAGGAAGGGGTAAAGGTACAGGGAAGAAGAAGCATAATTAGTAGGCATTAAATAGACAGGGAGAGATAAAAATGGTATAGGAAACAGAGGACTCAAAGAACTTACATGTGCAACCCAGGGACATGAACTAAGTGGGGGGAATGATGGAGGGTTGGGGGGTGTAGGGTGGACGGGAGATAAAGGGAGGGAAGTTGGGAAAACTGTAATAGCATAATCAATAAAAAAAAATACTTAAAAAAAAGTCCTCATTAAAACAAGTAAGGAGCTGTGGAACACGAGGAAGAGTGGACGTGGCCCAGGAGGCCAAGCCTCCTGCTCAGCAGCAGAACCACCAAAGGCGGGGCTGTGGCTCCCGAAGGGCCAGGCCAGGGAGGGACCAAGGGACGAGTGCTGGGGGGAGAGCCCAGGTCTGCACACCACGTGGCTGCCTATCTGCATGATACAAGGGCGCCTGCGGAAATCTCACCAGAAGTAGCAAAGGGGTCTTACGAACCACTCAGTGACCGAGCACCCCAAGTCCACACCTTCCCAGGTGCCAGCAGCAGGCGGTCACGGGCATAGCTGAAGGAAGAGCTACGCTGACAACCACAACGCCCCCAGGACGGGCGGGACCAGTCCGCACAGCGCTGCTGGCTCTGCTCCCGAGTCCCCATGCCTGTCACCACCACACCAGGCACGTCTGGTCTCGCCCTGTCGGCCCAACACCTGGACTGATGGCCTTGCAGGGACAACAGTGCAGACGTGAGCCCCGGAGTCTCACCTGACACTGACACTGCAGCACACAGCCCCGAGGATGCCTGGGGCCGCCCACCCACCTGCGGCAGCGCCCCACAGGGCCTGCCTTCCCCGTGGCACTCTGCAGGGCTCTGCAGGGCCAGGCTCCATCTCTGCCCACACTGCCGTGTCCGCCTCCAGAGCCCTCATTGCCTCCTCCTGCTCCTGGCTTCCCAGCACGCTCTCCCTCATGTGGGGCACAGCACACCTCAGTGCTGGTGGGCGTATGGGCTCTAAGGACAGAGAAGCCCCTCAGGCGGAACTCGCGTGGCCAGCTCTGAGGACACACCCGGCCAGGCCGGGCCCTCCATCCGTGTCTCCAGGGAGAGCAGGGGCTCTCTGGGTTGTGACATGAGCCCAGCGTGATGACTGGCTGGCAGCCAGAAAGCCCGCTGGATTCTTTGTGACACAAGGGTGGCAGACCTCAAGCTTGGGACCCGGGAACCGGCCACCTGGGAAAGGGCAGGCAGCCGTGCCGCCGCTGGTTACTCACACTGACGTGCAGGTGCTCCAGGAAGAACTGCAGCAGGCCCGCGCTCAGGCCCAGTGCCCGCGCCCGCTCGTAGCCCCGCGGGGACTTGATCCACGGGCTCAGGTGCTGGGAAAGGAGGGGCCTTCACATAGGGGCCAGCTTGGGGGATGGCCCAGCAGCCCATGCATCACAGGCAGGTCGGCATCCCTGCCAGGCTACCCTCCCACTCCGGGGCCCGGCAGGGCCTGGTCAGAGCAGAGCACCGCTACAGCTCATTCTTGCCCCGTCTCTGTCCTGCTGGCCTAGACACACGTATGGCCACCCCAGGTGGACCCAGAGAAAGCTGGGCCCATGAAGGGATGGGGTGGCTACCACCTGCCCATCCCGCTGTCTCGATGGCCCCAGACAGTCAGAAGCTCACACCTGGAGCACCTGTAGCACTTCTGCATCCAGGCAGCATGAGGTGGAAGGGACAGGGGGACAGGCTCCAGGCCCCACCTGGGACAGGGCCTGCCCCCACGTACACATCTGCCCGAAGACCCCACAATACTGTAAGAAGCACCCAACGGCCCCTGTGCCACCCCCAGGCGAGGAGGGCACTGAGAAATAAGTGAGCGCTGGCTGCCAGGTGCCCTCTGCCCCCCCAGCTCGCACACCACTGCCGCACACCTCCACCATGATCTGCAGGCCCTGGGGCGTCAGGTTCCGCCGAAGGACGCTCCTCAGCAGGTCCTCAAGGGCGTGCATAGTGTCCGGGTACAGGGACTGAAAGGGAAGGAGGTGCTGGCCCCACCGGTGACCCCTCCGCCCACAGTGGCCTCTCCTCTGTCCCCACAGACATGAGCAGAGGGGCACCCAGTGATACCTCCTGCTGGCCATCCTCCCCTTCAGGCTCGGGCAGCACCGCCATGACGCTGTGCAGACAGCTGTGGACCATGTCCGTCTGTGCCTGCTCTTCCAGCTCGGGCTCCAGGGAGCTGAGCCGTGAGTCAAGGGCCAGGCCTGTCCGGCCACCCCCAAGTCCTCACCCCGGAGCCCACGCCCAGAGAAAAGGATACACCAAGTGAGTGCAGGCGAGCATGGCCTTCTTCCGAATGCGCGTCCGCATGGAGTCCGGGGGCTCTGCCTTGATGAAGTCCTGGGGGCAGTGCGCGACTCAGCCCTAGGCCAGGGCATGGCTGTCCTCCCAAGCAGCCACCCTGGCTGTGCTGGGGCCCTGGCTGCATGTACCTCGGCCTCCCCAGGCCTACCTCCCCTGGTCTGCACTAGTGCCCTCCAGCCGCCCGGGGACCCACCAGGCCCTGCTCCGCCTTACCATCATCTGGGCCACCAGCTCTGCCTTCCTTGAGAAGTAGAAGGAGCCTGCCTGTGCACTGCTGCAGATGGCCTGGCACACCATGCACACGCTCTGGACGAGGCACAGCTGCAGGGCCGGGTCCTGCAGGGAAGGTCGGCTGCAGGAGGCCACCAATGCCCACTCCACAGCATGGGTCCACCCTGAAGTGGTGGCCACTGCCTCTCTGCCCGAGGGGTTGAGCCCAGAATGGGTGGCTGCCCACAGCAAGAAGTTGGACCACTGCCCTCCCCCCCTCCCCTGTTCTTAAGGACTTGTCAAAGCCACTAGGACCAAGAGGGCACCATGAAGGAGCCGTGAGGCACTTGGTTTTGCCTGGCACAGGCCCTGGGGCCCCTGGGTCACAGCCTTGGGCAGGTGACTGCAGGCAGATGGCAGCCCTGCCCCTGCACCCTGTGGGGTGGCTGAAAGGGCCCTACAAGGAGGCAGAGGATGCATACTCAAGAAAAGCCCCAGGGGAGCAGGCCTGCCCCCTGCCAATGCTCCCAACTGGGCCTCTGGGGCCCCCCACCCTGACTCTAATGGGCACAGGGAAAAGAGAACTCTCAGGACAGCCCCACCTCCAGCCAGCCCCAGGAGACCAGAGGGAGCCTGTCCTCAAGGGGTGGGCCCGACGGTCCAAGAGAGGGGCTTCCAGGTTAGTGCCAGAGGGTCCAGAGGGAAATGTGTTAGTGAGGCCAGAGACCACCGTCCCTGGCTGCAGAGCTCAGCCCGTTCCCAGGCGCTCACTGAAAGGTCAGCCCCCTGCCCCCGCCTGCAAATCCACCACCACTGCTCAGACAGCAGAAGGCCCCCTTCCTCCCACCCACCATCTGGAGCCTGGGCCCAAGCAAGGGAGGGGCTGCTCCAAGGTGCATAAGGACAGGCCCTGGGTGGGGGTCCAGAATGCTGTCCCCACAAACCCGGAGCAGGAGGCCCCGTGGGCGTCCCCACGGCTCCTGCCCCTGAAGCTCAGCCCACCCAGCGGAGAGAGAAAGGCAGAGTCCGCACTTATCTCCTACACACTGTACCTTGGTCTCTACCTTTATTCCCAGAACCTGAACAACAAAAAGCGAGAGGCGTTAAAACACGAGACCGCAGCCTCGGCACCCTGCCCCCCAGGGCCGGCCCGGTGCCCACCTTGGTGCTGAAGCACTGGAACATGTTCCGCAGGATGTCGGACTCAGCTCTGGCCAGCACCAGCTCCCGGGGTGCCTGCGCCGCCACGTGCCCATAGCACAGGATCAGCGCGCCCTTCACGCGCTCTGCCTCGTTCTCGCTGCGGTCCTGTGGCAGGAGGGCGGGCCACAGGGCTCAGTCACACAGGTAACCCCCCATAGGGGGCCTCGCACACCACCCCCAGGGTGCCAGGAAAGAAAGCAGAGCCGCCAAAGCAATGTCAGAGGCTCAGCCTGACCACACCCGACCCCAGGAGAGCCCATCCCTCGGGGGGAGCGGGACAAGCCAGACATAAGCCATTTGGGGGCCAAGGGACAGAGGTCAAAGGTCTGAGTAGGAGACCAAGGGGCAGGGGGTCAGGTAGGACGAAGAGCTGGGGAGCCAAGCCAAGGTCCCCTCCGTCCTCAAGGCCTGATCACACCTGCACAGCCAGTCCTGCCCTGAGATTCTGGCACAGGGACAGGCACTGGGAGACACAACCCCAAGGGACAAGGGCATGGGTGGAGGCATGGGATCCACCGAGTCCTGAAATGGGCTTTGGCAAGAACGCTGCCTCCGCCAGCCACCAGGGGGCAGAGGACCAACAGAAGGCAGGTGGGACAGTGGAGGGCAGTGTGCCCCTTGTCACCAGCTGGGAGGGAGCCCACACTCGGTTGCCCTGCCCACGAGGAAGCAGAGACTAGATGCATCTCCAGCACCTGCCCCCTCCCCCCCCGCTGGCCTGCAGGGCACCCTGAGCCCGGGATGGCCCCCATGACCTCCTCCCCAGCCTGGCTGCTGCTGTACCTTGAAAATGTTGAAAATGCCCATGGACTTCCTGGACATGTCCGACCTCACAAAGTCCTCCAGCTGGGCCAGGGTGTCATCCAGGTGGGAGATGGCACAGATCCCAAAGCAGCAGGCCAGGCCCTGGGGAGGCGTGCAGGGCATTCACACCGGGGCTGGGACATGCAGGAGTGAGGTAGAAGGGGCATGCACACGGCACATACGAGCCCACACCACACAGCTGCCTCTGTGCGCAGCACACACGCATGCACACACACCCTCGCTGGCTCTGCGCCCGAGAGAGGGCAGTGCACACCGCCAGGCAGCCTTGGGCCTGGACCCCCCCAGGGTGGGGCTGGGCAGGCACCTCACGCTCAGCCTCCTCCTGGTATCTGGCCGTTTCCAACAGCTCCTGCAGCAGCTTCCGCACCACATCCTTGCTGGAAGCGGCACCCAGGGTGGTCCCCACACATTTGTACAGGAAGTTCTGTGGCAGAGCCAGGGAGAGTGCTGTGCTGACGCCGGCAGAGGGAGCTCAGCACGCCAGCCGACGTGGGAGGGGCTGCTGGGAACCCACGACACTGGCCACAGCACAAGCACGGTGTCCTGGCCACCAGCCACTTGGAGGTGGCCCACAGGCCTTCTCTTCCTGGCTCTGCCTGGGCCCCACGGGCCACCAGATAGACTTAGGCAGCCAATGACACAGAATCAGAGTACAGGAACTTGGACCTAAGGACCATTACCCTGAAAACCCCGGCAGGCTAACACTCCACCCCTCCTCCTGGGGTGGCCCCCCACACATACCTTCTCCTGAGCTGTCCCGTTGGAGCAGGGCAGCTGCTTGCACATCTCCAGGCTCAGCTGGCAGGTCCATGTGTTGTCAGACACGACGGCCAGACTGTCCCGAAGGAACTGTGAACAGGAGCAGCAGTGAGGGCTAGGAGCTCAGCTGGCGCTGGGCTGGCTGGGGAGGGGCCAAGGCCCGGGGGGACCCACAGTGACCTCAGGGGGTCCTATGCCACGGCTCTGAACGGTAGCGGGTGACCTTCTCGTCCAGGCAGACATGCACCCGGTCACAGGGCCACAGAGAGCTCTGGGCTAGGCAATGGATAAGCCAGGAGGCTGCCGTGGCCAGGGCAGCTCAAAGCCCCTGTGGTTGGCCATCACAGCAGAGTGGGCAATGGGTGAGCGTGGCTGACAGTCCTCCCCCCAGAGACATCCGCCTGTCTCCCACCACCAGCCACACCACTAGGTCAAGGCAGGTGTCACAACCCTGGGAAGGTGCAGCCCCCAGGTTCTCCCCACCCAGGCCAGGCCACACCTTGGTCTCTTCTCCCTTTGCTCACCACCAGCAGCTTTTCCTCCCATTCTTTCTGTGACAGGGTTTCCTCACTATGTTCTGAAACGACAGTCACCCATCAGCCTGGCAAGGAGGCCCGTCCCAGCAGACAAGAGAGAGGTGTTCAGAGCATCCTGGGCCCAGGCCCCACCCCACCTTCCAGAGCACAGAGGAAATCCAGAGCAGGCCAGCACCCCAGGCACCCCCAAGGGACACCAGCAGCAGTGCCCTTTGGCCTGCTATCCAGACCCCTTCCTGAGCCATGGTGGAGACAACTTCTTCCCACTTGCAAACCCTGGCCCCACAGCCAGCGCTGCCCTGGCCGGCAGAATGGGGGCAAAGGTGCAGGGCCCACCCGCCTCCTAGCCTCACCCTCCAGGTACTCCAGTAGCAGGGGGATGGTCATGGTCCACCTCGGCCCCAGCAGAGGGTGGATGTCCCGATGCAGGACGCTCAGGAGGCGAAGTGAGGCCACCCCTCGGCCATCCCCCAGGTAGGGGCGGGAAGACACGGTCTGCAAGGCACAGGGGGAGCTCGCAGCCACGCAGGATCACAAGGGCCGGGAGTGGAGGCAACGAGCCCCTCAAAACAACCCCCAGATACCCAGAAGGGAGGGCCTGGGACAGAGTCCTTTCCTCAGCCGTGACAGCGCAAGGACAGGCGCCCAGGGACAGGGGGAGCACCCGCTCCTCTGCTGACACCCCTCGGAGGACGCAGCACCGCTTACCAGGAGCCTGGTGGCTATGGCGAAGGGAGACGGCAGGATCACTGCAAAGGAGATGCCACACTCAGGGGCCGCTAGGGGCGCAGCCTGCGCGGACACCAGGCGTGGCGGGGTGGGGTGGGGGTGGGGTGACGGGCTGGGGATCCGCGCACCGTTGCCATCGTACTGGATGAGGAGGGTGTCTGCCCCCGCCTCCTGTCTCTTCTGGGCCAAGTGCACGAGGCTCCTGCAGAGCGGGGTCAGCGCCCCGGTGAAGCGCTCGGAGGTGAGGAACTGGAGCAGGTACGGCCAGAGCACCTGGGGGTGGTGCCGTGGTTGGTCTCAGGATCAAGGCTGGCGCAGGGGGCAGCTTCAAGGAGCCCCCACCCCAGGCACGCCGCGCTGGGAAGGTCTAGCCAGTTAAGCAGGCACTAGCTGCAGAGCCAGCAGGGCCGGTCAGTCACAGGGCAGGGGCAGGGGCAGGACGTGCACTCACATCGCTCATCCGGTCCACGGTGGTGCTGACCAGGTAGAGGGTGCTGACGCTGACGGCGCGCACACTGTTGGCGGGGGGCTCTGCTGCAGGGCCCCCGGGCTTCTGAGGCTGGGAGTGGGGAAGGCAGGAGCAAGTGGGGCACTGCGCCTAACACCTCCGTTCTCCAAGATGCCAGGCCGTGGGCTCTGGGCCATGAGGACCCAGCCTGTATGGAGGCTGGTCAGACCCTGCCCAGCCCCCACCACAGGGACACCCGTGTCACCACAGACAGGAAATGCAGTCAGCGCTAAGATCCGCCAAGAAAGTGGCTCGCCCAGCTGGGTTCTAGTCTCCAAAACAACGGACACCCTGGGCCTCTCCTGCAAGCCCCCGACTGCATGAGGGGAGACCTCGCCCTGGCTCCAGCACTCTGCCATCCGCAGTGCCGGGCCTTCCTGGAAGAGGGCCACCGAGAACACTCCCACCTTTGACTCGGAAGAATGCAGCCTCGACACAGTCGGCCGGGCTTCGGGGCGGCTCCCCAGCGAGAATGGCCGGCTCCGCAGAGGCTCCACCCCCTCCCCCACATGCCCTGAAAGCCGGCGCTGCATGGAGCCCCTGCAACACCTGTGGGCACTGGTCAGACCTCTCACTTGGAAATCAAGGCCAAGTGGAAAAACTAGGGGCTGTAGGCCTTGAACAACCGTTTTTAAAGCTCTAGAAACACACCAAAGACAGAGAGACAGCTCTGACAGCCTGACCTCCCGTGAGGCCGAAAACAGTATCTCAACAGACTCTCCAATGGAAGCAAATCCGGCCCAAGTCGAGGCAGATGATGCAGTAAAGGGATAAATCCACACAGCCGTGACAAGTCATTCCCCTACAAAAATTCTACAGTCCTGTAAGAAACTCTGGGTTAATAAAGAACCCAAGTAGACCTGGCTGGTGTGACTCAGTGGATTGAATGCCAGCCTGAGAACCAAAGGGTCGCAGGTTCAATTCCCAGTCAGGGCACATGCCTGGGTTGCAGGCCAGGTACCCAGTAGGGGGCGCCTGAGAGGCAACCACACATTGATGTTCTCTCCCTTTCTTTCTCCCTCCCTTCCCCTCTCTCTACAAATTATAAATAAAATCTTTTAAAAAATTAAAAAAGAACCCAAGTAAAAAACTGCAAACCATCTGACAGTGACGCCAAGGCCTGTCACAGCCCACTGGGAGCAGCAGTATGAGGGACACGGACGGAGAACACAGACTTGCCCCGAGAAACATGCTACAGGTGGGAAACATTGACATGAACCAAAATGAGGAAAAAAATGTGAAACATTGTAGCAGTTGAAAGACAGAATTCAACTCAGGAAATGAACAGTGAAATGGTTATCGCTGAGGAAGGGACGGCTGACTTGGAGGAGCAGGCTGAGGACTTGGAGGGACAATAAAGGACGAGAAAGAAAGACCTAAAAGCCAGAAGCACTGCCAAACAGGCAACACAAGTACCGGAATTAGAGTGAGACGGAGAGCCAGAAAAATTCAAAGAAATAAAGGAGGCAAGTCCCGCACAAATAAAAGACAAAGAGAGCTCGTCTGAAAAGGGTCAGGAGCTGGAGGCAAGGACAGCTCAGGGTCAGCCTGGAACTCCCTGCTGTGCCAGGAGGTCAAGGCTCAGAGAGGGATGGAGGTCCTGCCACAGGGACACGTGCCAAGTGCCGCCCAATCCGGCCACCAAACCAGTGAGGAACCAGATTAAGGACCCCTCGGAGCACAGCAACCTGTGACCCACACGGCCACCCACACGTGAGCACAAGAACAGGGAGAGAGCTCTTTGTTATGGCAAATAGCCACCTGATAAGTACAGAAAAATCAATGGAGTTAGACAATCACAAATGATTCTAAAACTAGGTGGAAGTTTAATCAGCAAATTCTCCAAGTTCACCTGCGTTGTAGTGCGTGTTAGAACTTTGTCCTTTGCAAGGCTAAGTAATATCCCGCCGCAGCTGGCCCACAGCGTGCACCGCCCCTCCACCGCCGGACACGGCGGAGGCTTACGTTTCAGCCCTTGCAAATCACGCCACCATGAGCACGGCTGTGCAGACCTCTCTTCCAGACCCTGCCGTCTGTTCTTCTGGGGGTGCACCCAGAAGTGGAATGGCTGGGTCGGATGGTAATTCTATTAAATTTTCTAAAGACCCGACATACTGTTTTCCATGGATCAGGGAGCTTGGCCTTGAAGCAGCCCCTAACTGATAACGCTGGTCCAGGTGCCGAGGCCCTGAGCACCTGTGCGGCCAGCCTCCAAAGAAAACCTGGGACTTTGAACTCCAAGGGGCGGAGACGTCGCCCGTGTGGCTGCATCCCACCGCTGTCAGAGTGTGCCCTGCGGCCCCTCTGGGGAGGCACAGAGACCTGTGCATGGAATGGGGTCCGACTGTGGCGGGCCAGGGCCTGTGAGTCCCGTGCGTCACCACGCAGAAGGTGCGCTCAGCACCCTCGGCCCTGAAATTCACAAACAAAGCTGAGCTGGGAGGACATGTCACCTAAGTGGCCCATTGTCTATCAAAGATGTGGAATTCACAGTTAAAACCTTCCTGACAAAGGAACCTCTAGGCCATGGCACCACCGAGGAATTCTACCAAAGACTGAAGGAAAAATGAAACCCATTCTTCACAAACTCTTTCACGAATCAGAAGAGGAGGGAACATAT
Source organism: Tonatia bakeri (assembly GCA_004024845.1). Taxonomy (NCBI): domain Eukaryota; kingdom Metazoa; phylum Chordata; class Mammalia; order Chiroptera; family Phyllostomidae; genus Tonatia; species Tonatia bakeri. The sequence continues at coordinate 89,909 of PVIA01001671.1, read as the reverse complement.
CCGGACTCTGTGAGCTCTAGCATCAGCAGTGAAAGACATTACCAGGAGTGTACAGACCAATATCCCTCCTGACGAGGTGCAAAATCTCTCAACCAAACACCAGCAAACTGTACCCAGCGGTGGGCTAGCAGGACAGTGAGTCATGATCAGGCTGCATCTGGGGGCTGCGAGGGGCACTCGGCCCTCACAGAGCAGTCGTGTGTCCTGGCTGACATCAGGGTCTTTAACAGTAAACGGCGGAACGTGCCCCCCTCCGAACCGGGCAGGCAGGTTTGCTGGCACCGCCCGTACGCAGCCTTGTGCTGCAGGTGCTGGGCTGTACAATAAGGCATCAAACTGGAAAGGAAGGGTAGGACTGTCCACGAGAGGACATGATGTTCTGGGGGAGGTCCTGAGGAACCTGAAAAGCAGGTCAATCTGCAACAATCACCGCAGGCTGGTGGCAGGGATGCTGCGGTCCCCCGCAATGTCTACTTCTCCAGGGTCTACCTTACTTTCCCTCAAGGAGAAACTGGGATTTTCTCAGCAACGTTTCCAACAGCAGAGTCCCAAAGAGAGCCGAGTGCCTGTTCTGCCTCTCCCACCTGAGTCCTGGCACCCAGGAACTGACTACCTGAGTGCTGGCGCTGAGGAACTGACTGCTGACGTGCAGAGGTCCTGACTGGACACTGGAGAAGTCTGCTGGGCACACAGCCCGAGGCCGCAGCCACCCCAACAGCCCCCAGCAGAGCCACCAGGTCCTGGCCAGTGCAGGGGCCTCACCTCAGCATCGGGGGGCAGCGCGCACTGCTGCACGATGTACTCCAGCATCGCCTCGCCGCCGGGCTGCTCCAGGTAGCCGTGGTGAGCCATGGCGCTGATCACCTGCACCACCACCCGCTTCACCTACGTGGAGGGACAGTCCCAGACAGTCCAGTCTGGACCCACGAATCCCACCCCTCCCTCTGCCTGCTGTGCCTGAGCCGCACCTGCACCCACACCTGGGCCCCCCTTGCAGTCCCTCAAAGCACAGGTAGCCCCGCCCAGCCGACGGATGTCCCACACCCAGGGCTGTGCTCCTCGTGCCCCAGCCCCTCTCACCCTGAAGGGGGAGGTCGCCCAAACTCCCCGGGAGGCCTGAGCCTGCCAACCAGCCCCACTCAGTGAACAGCACTCTCTCCCAGGGGTGGGCACCTCCCCCAGGGCCACACCCACCAGCTCAGCCTTCTGGGGGTGTCAGCCCTGCAGCCACCAGTTCTGCATGATGGGGGCCCAGTAAAGACCCTGGGCACAGGCTGGGGGCTCCCAAGGGGCAGCCCCTGTGTGCTGTCACACCGCTGCCCACAACTCCACAGGGAGGGGACAGGGGCTCCATGTCGCAGCCTTCTGGGCCTGAGTCATGGCTGAGGCTGCTGTGTCTTTTCACCGTAATAAGCCACAGCTGTGAGTCCGACCGCTCTCATGAGCTCCAGGGAATTCTGGAGCCCGGGGGTGGTGCTGGGGCATGCCCAGTCTCACGCCTGGGCGCTGTGTCAGGAGCAAGACCTGGGGGCTCCCAGGCACACGCGCCCTGCGCTGTTGAGGGTGGCGGCCCAGGCAGGGGCGGTGTCCAACCCCAGTTAGCCACACTCCCTGCAGCAGCTGATGGCACAGCTCAGCTGGCCCTGAGACTAACCTTGCAGTTGGTGTCCAGAAGAGGAAGCCTCATGGAGGAGAGGATAAAGGGCTTCTTCACCTCCATCTGAGCAGCTGCAAGAAACGAACAGGCGGCTCAGCCTCCCCACAGGACCCAGGCCGCCGGCCTGTCCACCACGAGGCCCAGGCCTTGTCGCCAGGCTCCGGCCTCAGCGTGGCCCTCCAGGTCGGGGTGGGGGAACACATACACAAAGCCCACCGCTCCTCTCCAAAGGATAAATCATTTTTTATCCCAAATAACATGTTACCCCTTTAAAAAGCTAGAAGGTTGGCGGTTGAAGGCAACAGGACGATTAAGGAAATGTGAACCGAGGACTTTATATTTTATGACCAGCAAAACAGACCATCAGGTATAACCCACAGAAACTGTTCCCAACAAGCAGAAATCGAGACTGCGTGCCCACCAGCCTCTCCTAGGCCCACAGGGAACGAGCCCCTGCGGGCAGGACAGCAGACACACTCGCCTCGAGTGAGACGTGCACCCTCTGCCCCACGCAGCACCGCTCACAGCAGCCACGGCGAGCAAGCAGCCCAGACGCCCGCCACCAGGCGAGGGGGCGATGAGGCCGTGGCACACACACGTGATAGAACATCACTTGGCCGCAATGAAGAGTGAGATCGTGCCATTCACGACAACATGGACGGACCCAGAGGGTATTACTCTAAGTGAAGTAAGTCAGAGACAGACAGACAGACACCATGTGATTTCAGTCACAGGTGGAGTCTGAAGAATAAAACAAATAAACGAACAAACTGAATGGAAACAGGCCCACAGATGCAGAGAACAAGCTGATGGTCGCCCGAGGAGAGGGGCTGGAGGGCAGGAATTAAAAAAAAAAACAACCCTCCAAGTCATTTTTAAAAAAGTAAAAAAAAGCAATTCATATCAGCTTTCTTCATAATTGCCAAAAACTGGAAACAACCTCAACTTCCATTGCCAGGATAATAAACTTTTTAAAATAGTTCATTTATTTATTTGCAGACAGAGGGGAAGGGAGGGAGAAAGAGAGGGAGAGAAACATCAATGTGTGGTTGCCTCTCATGTGCCCCCCTACTGGGGACCTGGCCCGCAACCCAGGCATGTGCCCTGACTGGGAATTGAACCAGTGACCTTTCGGTTTGTAGTCTGGCACTCGGTCTGCTGTGCCAGAGCAGCCAGGGCCAGGATGATAATTTTTATTTACAAACTATACTGGAATACAGCTCACAACAGAAAAGGAGGACCAGCACACACATAACACACATGACTCTCGAAGACAGGCCTCTCGGTAGAAAAGCCAGCAGTGAGAGACCGCCTCTCTTGGCGAGCTCATTCCCGCACAGGCAGAGCTAACTCGCCACAACAGAAGTCAGAACAGCAGTCACCGCTGAGGGCAGGCGCTGCCGTCTGGGAATGAGCTCAAGGACACCTCTGGGGTCGCCTGAGACGTTCCACGCTTTGCTCTGAGTAACCATCACATAAGTAAACAACGTGCAAATGTAACCAAGTCACACTTGAGATTTCTGCATGTCACAGAATATAATTTATTCTCAAAATCAGAAAATGAAATTCAGAAGGAAAAAAATCCATGACTGGAAGCCAAAATCTTTAAAGGATTTGATTTTAAGAATGCAGAAAAAGGGCAAAGATGACACAAAACACATAAGAGGGCATTCGGAACAAGAATTCTGAAATAGTGGAACACTGAAATACTAGATGTATTTTTAAGTTCCTGAGATAAAGTGAGATTTAAAACGACAGATTGCAAAGGCAGGATGTGTCCCCAGGGGAAACTGTCACCCCAGAACAGCCCACACAGCCAACGACACTTCTGGATCTAGAATAACAAAATGCAGCCCCCCGGGCATCCACACAGAAAAGACCAAGTCACTTCTGGGGGAGGTCTGACGTCCGCTTCAGTGACGCCAGTGGCTCTAGAAGCTGTGTAGGAGTGAGCACCTTTCCCTGGGCAACCTGCGGGACCAGCCAGGCCCAAGTTTTAATCACACCACACTGTCCTAATTCAGAGCTCGAGGACTTCTAAACCCAGCAGGGCCCTCCACCTGCTGCATGAGACCTGGGGGTACTTCTGAACCCCACTGGGCCTCCCCACGGGTACCCAGGAGGGTCCCGGGGGGCTCAGACACAGCAGCGTGTGGGACACCGCGAGGGGAGGAGGTGCTGCTACAGGCCACCGGCGGGTGGAGGCCGGGGCACCCACCCGGTGGTGCGTCTTAAAGTCTCACAAGTTATATGTCGACTGTATTGCAACAAGGGGGAAGAAAAATGGATAAAATCTGCTCGCCAACAAAGAAAAAATGTTCAGGACTCCTGACCAACCAACGAGAAACTTTCACTCTAAGTCGTGAGCGACGCGATTTCTGACCGTACAGAAACCACAGTGAGACGCCGCCGCACACCCGCCCCAGCAGCTGAAACGGAAGACTGACCCCTGTGGTGTGGCTGTGCTGCCTGGGCCCAGGGGTGGAGGGAGCCGCATGAGCTGGAGGGCGATGGGTCCGCCTCTCGCAGACGCGCCCCTGCGCCCCCTGAGTGCACAGGACCAGCCGACAGGCGGGCTAACACATCGGGTGCTTCCCCAAGGCAAAACGAAAGCATTGGATGCGCAAAACCCACACAAGGGATGCAGGGAAAGAAGCCAGACACAGCCCTTCACTCTCAGCCCCCCGTCGGAGGTCGGGGGTCGGGCTGTGCCTGGTCCTCACAGGGCAGGCACAAGGCTCGCTCTGTGACAGGTCGCTGTGCTGCACGGTGACCACGGTGCATGTTTCTGTGCGTGTCACGTGGCAGAGCCGAGTGTGCGGGCACCAGTGCCCTGTGGTGTGCGAGACTGTGACAAATAGGCCTTTGGTTACGAAAAAGTCTCTGTCTTTGCACGTCCAGACAGATCCATGCGTGCCTGCAGGGAAAACGAAGCGGGCACGTGCTCGCCGACTTGTGCACGCACCAGCACAAAGGCAGAATGAACCAAGGCAAGGCCCGCACACCAGGCAGCCAGAGCAGGGAACTTCTGAGCGGAAGGAAGCACCTCTCCCCACAGCAAGCAGAACCCAATGGGCACAGGAGGGCGCCTCCATCTCAGCTGCTGCCCAAGGGGCCCCAGGGGCCCTGCGCCTCCCTCAGTCTTGGTTTCCTGCTCCGTGGGGGTGGGGGAGCTTTATGCAGGAGCCAGCAAGCCAAGGGCTGCAGTCCGTCCAGCCTGCCACTGTCCCCGCCCCTGCCCAAACTGCCCCACATCCACGGTGCCATGTGCAACCTGGTGCTGCCCCCTGAACCTCTCGGGGCTGAGTCTGCACACTTGCTCCCTAAAGGGCCAAAGAGACAGCCCCACATGCGAGCTCTGTCACCTGTCCACGCGCCTTCACGCAGCGTCCGGCATCTGCAGCCAGTATCTGAGGCAAACTTTTCACAAAGAACTCAACCTTGGGGAGGGGCCCCCTTTAACCCCACCACCTCTCAGGCACCGCTCTGCGCACTCACCGGCCGAATTGATGATGTGCCTCAGGACCTGCAGGCTGCCCACTCGGGTCCTCTCGTTGCTGGTGTCCAGCTTGGGCAGCAGGAAGGCCAGCAGGCGTTCAGGTGAGAAGCACGCTGCAGGGGAGCACGCAGACAGCAAGGGTCTGCCCCTGCTCCACGCTTCCGGCAGCTCCAAACCCAGCCAGCAGGGGGCACACTGGGGGCCGAGGCCCCCGGAGCCACAGGCAGGCCTGGGCAGAGGTGGGTCCTGGGCTGGGCCCCACTCACCCAGCACGGTGAAGCAGCGCAGCACCTCCTTTTGGTTGCTTGTCACGATGGGGCTGGAGGACTCCACCGGCACGCAGATCTGCTCCAGAGGACAGAGGGGCAGAGGTGACGGGGATGGCGCTGTTGCCCTGGGCCCCAGATGGGCGAGAGGGCAGGCCATGCACCCCTGACGAGTGCCAGACACAGGCACTGCCGGGGCCTCCGCTTCCACCTGAGCCAGCCAGCCGCAGCCAGCGCAGGTGTCGGCAGGCCTCACCTGCCGGGGCAGGAGTTACCCTGTGATTGGACAGGCTGTGGGCAGGGTGGGGCGGGCCGGAGGGCTGACAGCCCTCTGGGCTCACAGCTGGGCTGCCTCGGGGGGCAGGGAGTCTGGCTGCTCCAGTAGAGCCTATGGTCGTGTGCAACAGAGGCCCCCACAGGCCCTGCCCAGCCTGCACTCAGCCAGTTTTCAGACTGGGGCGGGCCCAGGGCCCCCGCAGAGACCGACCTGGCCACAAAAGACGCCTCTCCTGCCTGCTCTCTGGTTGGTCGCTCACTCTGGGGGAGCAGAGCCTGTCCTGAGGACCCTCAAGCAGCCCTACGGAGAACCACGCGGCCAGGAACCACGGCCTCCGCCTATGGCCACGTGAGGGAGCCAGCGTGGAGGCAGAGCCTCCAGCCCCAAAGTGACTGCGACCACACGGAACCAGCCACCGAAGAGCGGCTCCTGGGCACTGGCCGCAGGGACTGTGAGACCATCTCTGTTGGAGGCACTCAGTGTCTCGGTCACTGGTCACTGGTCACAGCAGCAGCCAGGGCAAACAGGTGGCCGTGTGGAAGAAAGGCAAACCCGATTCTCGCTTGCTTCTCCCTAAAGTAAATGCAGGGTGGGTGCAACAGCACACGTGGAGGGTGTCCTGGCTGGTGTGGCTCAGTGGATTGAATGCCAGCCTGAGAACCAAAGGGCCACCGGTTCGATTCCTGGTCAGGGCACATGCCTGGGTTGTTGGCCAGGTCCCCAGTAGGGGGCGCACGAGAAGCAACCGCACATTGATGTTTCTCCCTCTCTTCCTCCCTTCCCCTCTGTCTAAAAATAAAGAAATACAATCTTAAAAAAAAAAAAACCACAAGTGCAGGAAAACGAGAGAATGTGACAAGCAAGTGCAGGGTCAAAGGGCTTTCTCAGCATAAGGGAACCTGGGCCGTAACATCAAAGACAAAAGGTGGTAATGAGATCATGTTGTGTGGCAAAAGAGTATCACGAACAGAGCCCAAAAATAATGGACTTGTTCTGCCCTTCCCGTGCGTCACTGCTGGTGGAGAGGAGTGCTGCCGAGGTTCTGATGCGCGTGGGGCACGTGCGTGATTTCTGGGTGAGTGTCGTCAGCCACATAGCAGGAGTCACTGGGTGCTCGCAAGTGACAGGTGCTGCTCTAGGTGCTGGGACAGAGCCGTGCACGAAACAGCCGGAACCTGGCCTTGCACAGCAGTCCCTCCAACAGGAGAGGCAGCTAGCAGTCCCTCACACAGTGCAGCCCTGAACAACGCTGAGTCGGGGGCGCCGACCCCTGAGCAGTCAGAAATCCATGTGTAACTTTGACTCCCCCAGAACTGACTGCTGGCAGCCCCCTGTGACCGGAAGCCTCACCAGCACCATCAACAGCCGATGAATGTGCGCTCGGTCAGTTATGTGTGTTGTATGCTGTGCCCTCACAACACGGAGGCTACGGAAGAAGCCCCAGTGTTTACTGAGAAGCACCCACATGCGCGTGGGCCCGGTGGCTCACGCTGTGCTGTTCAGGGACAGCTGTGCATTGAAAGGGGGCCAGAGTTGAGGGGGAACAGATGGGGACCAGGACTAGGAGGCAGTGATGACAGACACTGCACCCCCCACCCCCAAGCCATGCACGTCCCATTTCTGTCCCCCTCTTTCTGGAAGCAGCTCTGAGCCCGTTCTCGGTGAGTGGGGCTCCTCCTGTTCTTAGCCCTGACAGGGCCATGTCTGCCTCGTATTCATTAGGGCATCTGCTGAGGGTAAATAAACTTTACCAAGTCAGAGAAATTCCTCTCCCGTACTAGCTGCTAAGGGTTTTCAGGGTGAGTGGGTACTAAACTTCATTGACAGCTTTCTCTGCATCCACTGAAATCAGAGGATATTTCCCCTAAACCACTTCCGTGTGACATAGCAGCCCCTGCACCGGTTCCCACAACTCCCACACCGCTTATCCGACCAGGACGCCCCCACAGCCCCCAGAGGGCTCCCATGACCTTGCCCTTCCCCCAGACTACCTGAGCGTGCAGAGTGGTCAGGAGGGCGTCGAGCTGGACCTCCAGTGTGCGGCTGCCCACACTCACCGCGGCCTCGAGGATCTGGCCCAGGCTCTGCTGGGCAGAGAGGCCGTCAGTGCTACCGGAAGCCCCCAGTCCTCCCCCCACCTCTACAAGTCAGAGGGGACAGGAGGAATCAGGAAAGGGGACCTGGGATGAGGCGGGTGAGCAGGTCCGAAGCTGCTGCCCCGTGCAGGGCCCTGCCCACCACGGAGTCTGTGCGGCTCTCAGGGCCTGCTCCTGTCAGAGGCGGGTACCCCAGACCGGACCCAGGCTGAGCCCTGCACCTTGGACACATGTGAGGTCTCGGCGTGCTTCTTGTAGAGGGCGAGGACTCCGGGCAGGAGCTTGGGGAGCTGCTCCTCCAGCTTCTCGCTGGGCAGCAAATGGCTCATGGGCCCCAGGGCCTCCACCACAGCGAGCCGGAGCTGAGGGGACAGCAACACAAACCACTATGACCAGGCTCATGGCCCACAGGGGACAGAGAGGCAAAGAGCTTGTTCACCAAGAACCTGGGCCAATGGGAGGAAAACAGGTGCCCTGCGATGGGGTCCTCGGGGCCAGGCCTCACACTGTCACCAGGCCTCAGCCCTCCCCCGGCAGGTGAGGTGGGAGTGATGTGTGCAGTGACGGGGGCTCAGAAACCAGCGTGCTCTGCGGGCACCTGCAGGGGAGATCGCACAGGGCATATCTGCTCCCTGATGAGAACCCCGCTTCCTGGCCACAGGGACCTGGGACGGGACATGTGCAGGCAGACGGCTCCATCCCCTCCCCAGAGAACAGAGGCTGAGGCGGTGGGAGGGGACCTGGGAGGGTAGTCTCGGGGTGGGAGAGGGTGGCCAGCAAGCTGGGGAGCACCTTGGCTTCGCGACTCTGCAGCCACTGATAAAAGAGGGTGTCGTAGGCACTGCCGATGTCGGAGGCAAAGGCGTCCTTCCTGACCGTGGGGTCCGGGGCTTGGTCCAGGTTGGCTAGGTACTCGAGGGTGCTTTCGCTGAAGTGCTGCAGGGCTGCAGCCACCAGCCGTCAGTGGCGAGCAGCCACGGGCTTCACACCTGACGTGCGTGCTGTCCCTTCCAAACCCACGACCCCCCAGTGCCAGCCCAGTGCACACCCTGGGATTCCACGGGGTGAGCACTGTCCCCCCAAATCCATGCCCTTCCCAGACCTCAGGAGGGGCCTTTCTTGGAAAGAGGGTCCTTGAAGATGTAATTAGCTAAAACGCAGTCCCTAGAATCACATGGGCCCTAATGCAACAAGACTGTGTCCCCACGAGACGGGAAACAGACACAGGGAGAAGTCATTCATCCTCTCACGGTCCTGCCCTCCTCCTAAGGCCTGAGGGCCCACAACCCCCACGAGCCCCTGCCCTCGGGAGCCCTGCCTGCCCTGGGGCTGACTCACCGCAGCAGAACACCACCCTCGTGGAGTCGTGCTTGGCCAGGCCCAGCATGGGCAGCATGGTGCTCAGGACAGTTGTCAGGAAGGGCACCATGCCGAACACTGCAACAGGTGTGACAGGGACCCTGCGCCACCTCCCATCTCCCCCACGCCCCATGCCCACCCATACCGCACAGGGCTCACGCTCCTCCTGCTCGGCCTTGGGGCGAGGCTGCTGAGCACAAGGAACCAAGGGGCCCACAGGGCTCAGAGAAGCTCATGGCACAGGCAGGGGCGGAAGGGGGTCGAGGCTGAGCCGCCACCTACCATTGGATACAGACAGGTTGGCCAGCGTCTGCACCACAAAGCAGTGCGGCAGGGTCCCGGGCTGGAACTTGCTGAGCAGCTCCTCCATCACCATGCCCACGAAGCGCTTCCCCACTGCCACGAGGACACCACTGGCAGCCTGCTGCCAGTCATGGACCACATCCTGCTCCCCGAGGGAAAGTGCGCTCTGACAGCCCGGCCAGGGACAGACCTCAGCCCACACCCTGCCGGGAGGTGGAGTCCACACACCCTGCCCTCCGTGCCCGGCTTTCCAGCTCCCCAGTGAGCCTTGTCAGTGGTCTCAGGCCTGGCCCCCCACCCACAGGCGCCACGGCATCCACTCCACCTGTAGGCGAAGGAGCACAGCATGGGAGAAAAAGCCCACCCTGAGCCTGGCTCCAACCCCAGACGCGGGGCTGTGGGCACTGGCACCCCCACATCCACCCGTGGAGCTCAGGCATTTCCTCTCTGCCCCAGCTTCCACATCTGAGACGACCAGGTGGCTCTCCCCACCCGGAAAGGCACTCGGTGTGCAAGGCCAGGGGGACAACCCAGAGGCAGCCAGACCCAAACCCACATCCAGATGCACAGGGGCAGGCAGGCCTGGGAGTGAAGCTGAGCAGTGCCAAGAGCGGTGTGGCCGCCACCCCGCATACCTTCACCTTGGTCATCTCGCTGGAGGCCAGGAGGACGGCGGCCCGGGCCACGTCCTTGTCTAGCTCGCTGATGTGATTGCTCACGACCGTCTCCATGGCCCTCAGGATCATTGTCCGGTACGGATGTGCCAGCTGAAGAGAGGGACCATCGAGGAAGGGCCGGCAGGGGAGGTGCGCACCAGGCACCCTGCCCGAGCCTGGTATGTTCTGTGCAGGGCCACTCACGCCGCCACCACCCTTGCCTCCCTGCACAGGAGCGTCCTCTCTGGTCCCCGGGGCTGCTTAAAGCCTTGCACACACATGGGACACAGACCTTCAGAAGTGGCCTGTGCAGCCTAGTGGGTGCAGATGGCAGGCGCGGCCGCTGCCACCCCGGCACGGCCTGTTCTGAGCAGTGTGGTGAAACCTTCGGCCCGCCTGGGATGTGAATCCTCCCTCTGTCCAGCGTCACCACAAGGTACACACTCCCTACCCAGGAGCCACCGAGCAGCCACTGGTCATCAGATCGACTGTCGACGTATCACACTGCTTGTGTTCAGGTCACCCTTATTTTACTAACAATGGCCCCAAAGCGCAAGAGCAGTGATGCTGACACCTCAGGTGTGCCAAGGAAGCCGTAAGTGCTTCCGTTAAGTGAGAAGGTGGGTGTTTAGAGGGAAAAACATCGTATGTACAGGGTTCAGTACCATCTAGAGTTCAGGCACCCACTGGGGGTCTTGGGACGCACCCAGTTGGATAAGGGGGACCACTGCACAGCAAACGGGTGGTCCCCAGGGCCTGACACAGGTAGCTGACACACTGCTGACAAGTCAGCAAAGTCCACAGGAAGGCAGCGAGGTGCCTCCTCCCACAGACCCTCTCCGGAGGGTGTTCCCACCTCCCACCCGTTACTGTTGTTGATGAGAAATGGCTTTCTCTCCCTTAGTCGGGGCAATGCTGACCCTGGCAGGGAGAGCCGACCCATCTCCAGCCCGGGAGTGGAAGGCGATGGCAACACTGGGCCTCAGTTCACAAGCGGCAGGGCGCTGCAGGGCTGAACACCTAGTCCCCAGGAGGTTCCAACTCACAGCCACAAGACAGGGCAAGTCATCTGTCCTAGAAACGCCCCCACCACACTCACAGATGCTGCAGGTGCGGCTCTCTGCGCAGTGTCTTTTGTGCCCAGCCTCACCCTACAGACCCCACTGACCCCGCCCCACAGACCCGCCCCATACAAGCAGGATCCACTCCAGACCCGCACTCCCGCAGCCCGCCTGAAAGCCTCGCCCCCACACCGGCAGGCCCTGCCCCCAGTGTCATAAAGCGGGCCCAGGTCCCACACCTTTTCGTGCTGCCGCAGGTGCTCCTCGCAGGCGCTGAGCGTCCCCACCGGCTGCGACTCTCCGAGGGCGCACAGGGCGCTGCATACCTGCTCCTGCACCAGCGGGTCCTTGTCGGTGACGGCGTCCAGCAGGATGGTGGACAGCTCTGCGGCGACAAAGCCCATGCGCGCGCTCCAGCAGGTCTGAGGACTCAGCCCCAGCGCGGGAAGCGCGGGGCGCTTCCAGGGCCCGCCCCCCAACCCCCAACACACGCACTCTTCACGTAGGACACGCTCATCGTGGCGGTCGCGGGATCCTCTGACCTGGTGTGGACATGGACAGCGCCTTCTCAAACCTGGAATGACCAAAGCAGACACTGAATTCTTAGGCCTCCTCAGGTTAGGGCAGTCACTACATCTGTGTGAAGCACGTGACAGAAAGTAATCATTCAGGGGGACAGTCTCTGCCACACTTGGGGTGCCAGAGGGGAGGAAAGACGCGGTCCCCTCCACAGGTCCCAGCTCTCCCCACCGGGCACCCGTGGGCCCAGGAATATTCCTGGGTGGGCGTGGCCACAGCCTCCACCCACAGCACCCCCCTTGGCTGTGAAGAAGGGGCCCAGGGGCCCAGGGAATGCGCTAGCCGAGACCAGGGCCCTGAGCCCCGCAGGGCCTGGATTACCAGCCCTGAGGATTCCAGCGCAGCCAAACGGGCCTCTGGGGGCTGAGTGAGGCTGGAGCGGCAGCACAGGGGCTGGGGGGTGCGCTGGCACATGAAACCACGGGTCCAAACAGCCCGCGGGATTGGAGACTGGTAGTATCCAAACATCAGGAGCCTCCAAACACCGCTTTCAACCACACGAGGGCCTCTTAACTCCACTGCGTGGTCACATCCTCCTGCCTACCTCCCACTCTCCAAGGAGCTGTGAGGTCAGGGGGCCCAGGCCCTCACTGCGGCACCACCTGCTTCCTAACACTCCTGTCCTTGACAATCCGGGAAGCCGCTGTCCCTTCATTCCCTCCACGAGAGGACCAAGGCAGTAAAGGGGAGACTCCACTGTCCGCCCAACCCAGTGGCTGTGCGCATGCGGGAGGAGGCAACGTGAAAAACCACCGACGGTGGGGAATTACACATAAGTGAGCACCAGCTCAAGGCGGCAGGCGGGTCCCAAGCGCTCGCTCGTCACCAAGGCCTCAGTGAAAGGACAGGAGAGAGGAGTGTTTTAGGAGAATAAACCCGTGAGAGCACTAGAAAACCAGAAAGATAAAATTGGCAGACCAGAAACTTCTAGGAATCCCAGGCAGACAGGAAGCAGATGGAAAAGACTCTGGTTTGAAGAGGGTGGCATCTGCAGGGTGTTTCCGCTTCCTTCCTGGAAAGCATCTAAAAGTAACATGGAAAACAAGAAGTGAAAACGTATTCCGTGGGGGCAGAGCGAGGAGAAGGCAACACCCAAGCGCCCCGGCTGTCAGGTGGGCGTGAGGTTCCAGAAAGAGCCCGCAGAACACACTTTTCTCAAAGGTGAGCACACTGTCACCTGGAAGCCAAACCCTGAGCCCCAGGACCTGCTCTGCACCCAGGAGGTAGGCACCTGTCCCTGGGTAGAGGCTCTGCCTCCAGTGTTTGCAACATGGCAGGTGCTAAACCAGCTCCAACTCCACCCAGCTGGGCAGGTTGACAGGAGTGCAAACGGCCATACTCCCCCAACCCAGACAGGAGCAAACGGAAATAAGGAAGCATGAGAGTGGTCAGCTCCCTGCCCCTCCCCACGGGAGTGAGGGATCAGTCTGCCCTCCCAGTCAAACAACTGGGAAACCAGACAGAACGCATGGACCACAGCCGGCAGGGTGACGGACACCTAGAGTGAAGGACAGGGATCCTGGAGGGCACACTCAGGCCGAGCAGCGAAGTGCCTAAGTTGAGGAGACGGACTGAGAGTCTCATAAGACGTAGGTCCTGCTGGAGTTTGTAGGCTCCAGGAACAGAGAGAATCCCAGAGACCTGCATAGGGTCCCCTGGTCACGCAGCTGTTCCACTGGGCAGTGCTGGGCAGCACAATAATGTTTCCAAAGATGCCCACGCCCTCCTCTCCAGAACCCGTGGCTGTTATGTGGCACGGCAAAGGGGATCCTGCAGATGGGATCGGTGTACGGACAGAGGTGGGGGTTCGCTGGATTATGTGGGTGAGACCAGCCTAATTACATGAGTCCTTAAAAGCAGACAACCTGTCCCAGCTGGGGGAGGAGACGTTCGAAGCCCAGGAAAGACTCGACTGGCCACGCTGGCTTTGGAGACAGGGAAGGAGGCACTGAGCTGAGGCGCGGGGGAGGCCTATGGAAGCTAGGGACACCCCTCAGCTTACAGCCAACCAGAAGGCAGGGACTTGGGTCCCTCACACGCAGAGGACAAAATTCTGCCAACAGCCCCACAGAGCAGCAAACAGTTCCTCCCCACAGCCCCCAGAACAGAGCACAGCCCCCATGACTTCAGATCTCAGCCCAGTGAGGCCCAGGGCAGACTGCCAACCTCAAGAACTTTAAGATAATAAGTGTCTGCCGTTTAAGCCACTACTTCTGTGCTTACTGGTTACAGCAGCCACAGGAAACTAACACAACATCGTGTCTAAGAAGAAACCACCCACCCTGGCTGCTGTGGCTCAGTGGACTGGACGCCAGCCTGCAAAGCAGAAGGTCGCAGCTTCACTCCCAGTCAGTGCACAGGTCTCCAGATGGGGGCGCTCGAGAGACAACTGATAGATGTTTCTCTCCTCTCTCTCCCTTTCCCTCCCTTCCCATCTTTCTAAAAGTAAATAAATAAAATTTTTAAAAAGCAGTGGAAGAGGAGGATGAGGAAGGAGGATGAGGAAGGAAGAGGAGGAGACAACAACCCAAGGCCAGGGAAAGAGCCACCCAAACGGGTAAGTAGAAAAACATCCCTGGAGCTGCGGGTGGCCAGAGGGGGAAACACCCAAACTCCCAGAGCAGCGGGGAGGCAGTGCAAATGGGATTTGCCTCAGTGAGGAAGTAAAGTGAGCCCCACACTGGTCTCAGCTAACGAAGTGAAAAGCAAGACCTGAAAGGGTCCAACTGTTCCCGAATAACTCAGCCACATCCCAGCACCAGGCTCAAGAATAATAAGAGGAACATGGAAACATCCAACAAGGTAAAACAGCAATGTCTGGCAACCACTCAGAAATTACCAGGCAGTCCAACAAGCAAAAAATAAAATACAAGCCATAATGAGGATGAACCAACGGATGCTCACTGACCAGAAGTGGCGCAGAAGAGAGAATTTACAGACAAGCACATTCAGACAGTTGTTGTGACTGTGTTTCACATACTCAGGAACCCACGGGCGCCCTGACTGAGCAGCTCAGTCGGTCACAGTGTCGTCCCGACACACCAGGGTTGTGGGTTCAGTCAGGGCTCGTACGAGAAGCAACCGGTGAATGCACAGATGAGTGAAACAATAAATCACTGTTCTCTCTAATTAGTTAATTTAAAAAAGAGAAACCATAGGCAAGACTGACTATATTGACACACGAAGGTTGCGGTGGAAGAGGGGAGAGACGACGAGGCCGACACCAGTCGTAAGAAAGCTGGAGCGTCTGCGTCAGCACGAGACCAGGTGGGTCTCAGAGACGCACGGTCCCAAACACTCACGTACCTAAGAACAGAGCTTCAAAAGACACCAAGCCAAAACTAACAAAAATGCAAGGAAGATACACAAATCTAAATTACAGTAAGAGATTCCAACACCTCTGTCTATGTATAAGGAAGAAATAAGACCAACTCCACAAAAATTCTTCCAGGAAAACTGAACATAAGGGAACACTTACCAGCCGATTCTTCAAGGCCGGCTCTACAGTGATAACAACGCCGGAGAAAAGGTAATGTCAAAACATAACAACTAAAACTGTAGACCAACACCCTTCATGGACACAAATGCAAAAATTCTTAACAGTGTTTTGTCACACCACATACAACAACGTGTAAGAAAGGACACTGGGTCATGACCTCATGGGGTTATCCCATGAATACAAGGTTCATTGGTGTTAAGTGCAGCCAGTGTGACTCGCAGTAGCAACTGAAAGAGAAAGACCATATGCAGACAGCCCCTGACTTACAATGGCTCAACGTACAATTTGTCAACCTTACAAGGGTGCAAAAGCGTATGTGTTCAGCAGAAACGGTCTTTTCTGGGGCTAGTGACAGGCAGGACAGTCCTCTGGTGGGATGTTGGGCAGCGGTGGTGAGCACGGCACCGGGCCGCCACGGGGACACAAGGATAAACCACCAACACCCTGCAGTGTGGCACTCAGAGCATCGTTCAACTTATAGTATTCCCCTCTGGCAGTGGTTTATTGGGCAAAACCCCTGCTGGGTACGTCGAGGAGCACCTGTAATCGTCTCAGTAAAGGTAGAAAAGCCTTTGTCACAACCCAACATCCACCGATAATGAAAACGGTCCGCACCTCAGGGAAACCTACAGCTCGTCCTTCAGGTGAAAGACGACACGCCACCCCTGCCGACAGCGACGAGGGCGAGGGGTCTGCACTCACCATGTCCGTCCACCGACCCCCACACTAGAGGGTCGCATCAGTGCAATAAGGCAAGAAAAAGAAAAGACATTCAAGTTGGAAAAGAAGTACAGTTGCTTTTAATCACAGGTGATGCAATCATTTATGTGGAAAACCCTACAGAGTCCACCGTGGAGACTAGTGTCAGTAAGTCAGTCAGCTAGCGAGGTCACAGGGTATAAGGACATGAAATAGGGATAAATTTGATAAACAGGATACACTACAACTGTCAAACACTGCTGAAACCTACTAAAGAAAACTAAAATAAATGGATATACAGAGCAAAGACATCATTTCTTCCCAAAGGAATCTATGGGTCGACCACATTCCCAATGGGAATCCCAGCAGGCTTTTTGTAGACAATGACAGACTGATTTGAAAATCCACATGGAAATGCAGAGGACCTAGAGCAGCCAAAGCAACTCTGACAAAAAAAAAAAAAATTGCAAGACTGACACTACCTCACACACCGACTGATTTACAGCAAAGGTGCGGGGGTCACCGAGGGCCACTCAGTGGAGAGGGCGTAGACTTCTCAACAGACAGTGCCAGACACCTGGACGCCTGTATGCGAGGCAATGAACTGCAGTCTGCACCTCACACCACGCACAAAAAGTCAAAATGACTCATGACCTAAATGTAAAACTAGAAAACTTCTGCCCTGGCTGGTGTGGCTCAGTGGATCGAGCACTAGGATGCGAACCAAAGGGTGACGGGTCTGTTTCCCCGTCAGGGAGGGCACAGGCCTGAGCTGCAGGCCAGGCCCCTAGTTGGCGGGTAGAAGAAGCAACCAGTCAGTGTTTCTCTCCCTCTCTTTCTCCCTCCCTTCCCATCTGTCTAGAAATAAATACATAAAGTCTTAAAAAACAAAGACAAAAAACAACTATAAAACTTCTGGAAAGAAACACAGGGCTGGCTGGTGTGGCTCAGTAGATTGAGCACCGATCTTTGAACCAAAGGGTTGCTGGTTCGATTCCCAGTCAGGGCACATGCCTGGGTTGCCGGCCAGGTCCCCAGTGGGGGACGTGCAAGAGGGAACCACACATTGCTGTTTCTCTTCCTCTCTTTCTCCCTCCCTCCCTAAAAATAAATAAATAAAATATTTTTTAAACAAAGAAAGACACAGCTGAGCAAGGCTGGTTTGTCAGGTCCTGTCAGCCCTGTCCCAGGCCAGGCAGTCTGTTCACTAATGCCAGACACTAGGGGCATTACAGCACCCTGCTCCCCATGGCCAGACCTGTGAGCATGCTGATGGCAAAACGAGGTACACACTGCCCAGGGGGAGGGTCTGGGAGGCCCTGTGTCCTGTAGGAAGGCGCAAATACTGACTGTCCGGCCAGCACGGCCACGTGGGTCTGAGGAACACACTGTTAGCTAGTAGCTAGTTAGCGGTGGGGCAGGACTCTGCCAGGACTGGCCCCCACCAGCTCCACTCTACAGTCAGGTCATGGGGGCAGGTCTTCCCTCCCGGCATCAGACACATGAGTAAGAACCAGCTTCCTCCTCGCTCACCTGGACTGGGCTGTGCATCGAACTGCATTTTGTAAATGCCCGCCAGGCTCTGTCCCAGCATATTACCGCTGCCCAGGATGGGGAATGGGCTAACAGAGTCACTGGGCCAACTGCACAGAGCCCGAGGCCACACCCACCAGAGCCAAGAGTCTGTGTGGAGGGCCAGTCTGTGCAGGGAGACTGGGAAGTCAGGATGAGTTGGGCAGGTCACAGGGATGCCCCACCCACACAGCAGGCCCACCTGACTTGCCCTCTAGCACGGCAGACAGAGAAGGAAGCTCCTTCAGAGTCGCCAACAAGGGCCTGGGCTGTTGCTCAAGGCTCACAGGACTCTGAGAGCATTGCCACTCGACACGGCCAATCAACCTGTGTCACTGAGTTCGTGGGCAACCCCCAAAGCCAGGTGGCCCTCCAGCTCCCTGAAGAAGGTGCATTTTTCATGGCATCCAGCAGCCAGAATCCCCAGAGCACTGGCCAGGGGTGCACTCAAGCCACAGGGCGTTCCCACAGCCCCCACCTGCAGGAGACCCAGTGAGAGCTGGTGAAGGGGCTCAGAGATGCGGGGCTGCTGATCACAGACAGACAGCAACCTGATGCTCACCTGGGCCTCAGAGGACCCTCGGTCTGAAAACTGAGAGCAGATACCTGCTTCCAGTCACATGGCTCAGCTGTGGTGGGCACGCACGCACCCCATGGGCTCTCCCTCTGACCCACCAGCATTCTAGAGGAGTGAGAACAGCAAGATCCCTGTCTGAACGAGCCATGACAGCCTACACAATGGCGTCAAGGAACCAAAACAGCCCTGATTGGTGTGGCTCTGGATTGGGCATCATCCCACAAACCGAAAGGTAACTGGTTCAATTCCCAGTCAGGGCACACGCCCGGATTCCCAGCCAGGTCCCCAGTTGGGGGCGTGAGAGAAGCAATGGATTGGTGTTCCTCTCCCCTTCTTCGCTCTCCCTTTCCCTGTCTCTAAAAATAAATAAATAAAACCTTTAAAAAAACATAAACAAACAAAATGAAACCAAGACAGCTGGACTTCACAGCATTCCACTCTGACACCAAAGACCAGAGACACCTGCTCACCTGAATAAGCACGGCTCCCCAGAACCCCTGGCTGCCAGAGCTGTAACTGTAGGTGCCATAGGTCACAATCATACCACCTTGAAGTGTCTGTCCCTGGATAATGATCCCCCCATGGTCTTCTGGGGCCCAGTGCCCCCTGGGCCTCTTCCTCTGGACCACTCACTGACACTCAAGCCCTTCACCCCTGCCCTCTTCCTGTGTCACCAGGCACTCAGCTATCTGAGTCAGAAATCAGCACCACCCCCTCGGGCTCCTCACCTTCCTCTCACACCCTGCGGTGCATTCACAGCCTCCTCCTCGCCTCTACCACACCTACCGAAGTGGTCCCCGCCTCCAGACTGTCCCCTCAGAGACAGCCTCAACCCCACCCCCCTTGTCTTTGCCACCAGACAGCATCGCCAGCTTACACCCCCGGGCAAGGCCACTCCTCCGCCCACTGTGCCCTCTGCCCCTCCTACACTGCTTGGTGCTTTGTGCTGGCCTCACTGCACTGGAGGCCCTCTCCCCGCCCTGCCGCCCACCCCCTCCGCCGGAAAAGGGGAACTTCTGCAAGTGTGGTGGGAAACGCCTGTGCCCACAGACCCCTGGTCCTAACGCTGCACTGCCGGCAAGCCAGTGCTGCAGGAAAATCGGAACCCAAATCCAGGCCGAGGGGCCCAGGGACCCGGGCTGGCCAGGCACCACGCAGCTCTCACCGATGCTGAGATCTGGGCTTCCCGCAGCCCCGCCACTATACCACCTACACGCTCTGGCCAATGACCCTTGTGACTCCGGACAAATGCCCCCCCTACTCGGCCTCACATTCTTTCCCGTCAAAGGGAAAGGGAAAGAATACAATGACCCTAAGCTTTGGAACTCTCTCTGAGTCTCCTTTGGGGGAAGCAGGAACTTGGACCACATTCCCCCAGGGAGGTGACAAGCGCTCGGACAGGGGACCTCCTGCGCTCAGGCAGGGCACGAGCCCGGGCACCCCGCGTCCACCCCGGGAGGGAGCCGGTCACCCCGCGCCGGCGTGAGGAAGCGGCGAGCGGCAGGGTTCCCGAGCCTCTCTTCCGGGTTGCGACGCGGCGAATAGGCCCTGCGGGGATTTGGACGCACCTGAGCTTGGGGAGAGGAGGGCGGGCCGGCGGGCTCGGCCCCCCCACGCCCGGTACGCTCGCCGCACTAGCCTAGTGACCTTGGGGAGGCGCCCCCTGACTCAGCCTCCAGCGCGATCTGGCCAGGGCGGTACCGTCTTGTCTCAGCCCCAGGCTTCCCCGAGGGGCGCCTGCCCCAGTGGGCACCGCGGGTTTCTAGCCCCCGCCCACCGATTACCTGAAAGGGAGCCGCCGCCGCGGCCGGGATCAGCCCTCCCGCCCAGCCGCAAACCGGACTGGGCGGGGCCTCGCGTTGAGCCCACCCCAGCGGCCCTCCACCAACCGCGGCCTGGCGCGCGGCGGCCCAGGTCCGCCCACACGCGATCTCTGCGCTGATAGGTCGGAGGCGCGTCCCTCTCGCTCTCTGTCCACTGCCTACCCGAACCCCAGCGAGCGGGAGTGCGCAAACTCCGCCTTGCATTCGTCCCCGCCCGGGTCGCCCCTGCACCTCCCGGCTGGACTGCTGGGCTCCAGCACGGGTTCGGCCTGTCACTACGCAGGCGCTGGGAGCACGCTCAGGCTTCCTGCGCGCGGGACGCGCGGTCTCCTCTCTCACCTTCCTCGGTGTCCACATTGGACACTTACACCCCCAGGATCTGCGCATATAGACACTGCCCCACACAGCCACACAGGCGGGACCCCTCAGAGACGCGGGCTTGGCGCGCCTTTGCACCCAAAGCTGGCCTGCTCGCAAACACACACCTGAACAGGTACACACGCCGGGTGGACCCGACCTGGACGCACGGGCACTATGCTCTATCTCTCTCACACACGTACACACTCAGTGAACACCCAACAAGGACCCGGAAACCCCGGGGCCGCTGACCCCTCCGCGTACAGGTACACACACACACATGCACAGGGGAGGCGCATGTTCAGTCTGCAGGTACACCTTGGGATGAAGAGGAACAGGTCTCTGCGTTCAGGATCTTGGGATCTGGAGGGGCAGACAATAAGCAAGTAAACGATCCATAGAACACACGACATGCTGTAAAGGGGCACGGCTGAGGGCTGGGAGAGCAGCCGGCATTCTAGGTAGAGACACTACCACCTGCAAAGACCCTGACGCTGAAATCACCTGAACGTGTTCACAAATGAAAATAAAGTGATGTTCAGGAAGTGATCAGCGCATTTTGAGAAGGAAGTGTTCAACAGCATCACATCCACAGTGTAGTAAGTGTCTGCGTCTTGCTGCAGGTTAGGTCTGCAGGGAGCTGCTGGTGGTGCAAGGTGGCAAAGTGGGACCCCAAGGTCAGCACGAGGGCAGGGGGACAGCTGAGGGGAGGGGCATTCTTCACAGAGAAAAGGACTTCATCCTGTTTCTTTTGTAGGGGAAGATAGAACTCAGGCAGCTGAGTGAAGGGCTGGCAAATGAAGCTGGCCCCTCAGGAAGGCCAAAGCTCACCTTCCAACCATAATCCCACCAGGCTGGAGGGGGCAGGGGTTAATTAGCACATGTGGAAGTTGCCAGGGTGGGAGACAGGAGGCTTCTTCCAAACTCACACCTGGATGGCTTGCTCTCCTGCCAAAGCCCTGTGTTCCCCATGGCCAGGGCCCAGCATATCCTGCTGACCCTGCCCCCTACCCAGCCTCAGCCGGACTTCAGTCCCCAAGCACACAAACTGCTCAGCACACATTATAGATGTCATTTCACTTTTACTAAATTATTAATGCCAATTTCCCTTCCCCAACAGTAAGCTCTACAAAAGGCCTGTGTCCGGGATTTGCTTCCAAGTGCTTAGCACCAAGCTCAGTGTATGATGCGTGCTCGAGGCGTGTCCGTGGGATGGAGGGACAACCTAGCATTCAAAGAAAGAGGAGGGAGGATGGACTGCAGACCGGAGCTGGTGACCGACTTGCCAGCCTCCACTGTGATCTGTGCCACGGTGGGGGCTGGGGAAGTGAAGGAGTGCGGGCAATGGCACAGCCACTCTCGGGCAGACCCCCATGGTTTTCCCTTGTGCTGTGCTAGCTCTAGACAAGGCCCTTCTTCAGCACTTCCAACATCTGAGGAAAAACCCCACCTTAAATCCCCTCTGCTTGGAATACCTGGAGTGGTTGCTCTTTACCTAACCCGCAGGTCAACAACAAACTGGTTACTTTGTCCACATTTGCTATATTCTAGGCAGTTTGCCTGACGCAGTCTGTGGGGGAGCAAGGGAAGAGCAGACACAAGCCTTGCTCTCAAGCAGCTCACAGTCCAACAAGAATGAGAAAATGAACCTCAGCATCCTGGGCAGGGCATTCCTGGGCCTTTCCTGCAGCAAGGCACACCACAGCCACCAGGAGTCCCAGTGGGGGACAATGCAACCACACCAACACTGAGCCCCCACCACGACCCAGGCCCTGTGGGATACTCCCAGGACAGCAGTCCGCAGCCTCTGGGCTATCCAGCTCCTGGCAGAGACTACATTTGGGCCTCAGGTCCGTCACTGGTAAAATGGGCGTCACCTGGCTGTGCTGTGATCTGAGATCTTGGAGAAGCACTGCCTGCCTGGGACAGGCCTGTCAGGTGTGGTCTGTGGGAAGTGGTAATTGCAGCTACCACAACCGCTTTGCACAGCACCTGGCCTGCAGCAGGCACCCGGTAAATGTCACCCACTACTCCCCGTGGTAACGGAGCTCACAGAAGACTCTCCAGGACAGGACAAGGCAGGCCCACACTGGCTGCTCTCCACTGGGGCTGCTGGGTGTGGGGTGGGCCCAGGCTGGAGGCCTCACTTGCCTTGGAGATATGTTCTCGAGTCTTCAGAGGGCTTCAGGGGAAAGTCCTCCACATGCCTTTGCCCAGGTAAGACAAACTTCTAGGCCTCAGCAGAGGAAGGCCAGTGCTCCCCCAACCCCACCCGGCCTCAGCTGCCTCCTTGGGACCCTCCCAAAGGACAAGGAGTGCAGTCGAAACAGTTGCTGATGTACGTTTGCCTTTTCCCTTCCTCATGTCCTTAGAAACCCCACTGCCCTTGCTTGGCTCGCTCCCCACCCCCAGCTCCTGTAAAGGCCTTTTGTGTTCAGCCACATCCAGGGTGGCCCACAGAGGCCTCAGCCTGGCTCCAGCATTTGGGAGTTCTGACCACATAGAGTGGGCCCCATGCATGGAAGTGCTGGTTCCAGCAAGATGTTCTCAGGACAGGAAGGTCCCAGGGACGGAAGGACACAGGCACTCCCTTTGAGGGCACAATGCTAGTGCAGCTCTAGAACCCTCCATTCTAGAACCTGCCCCTGCTTTCCTGGAGCCTGTCCTCCCCTGCACCAGTCCCTGACTGTGTCAGGCCCCACCCTGACCTCTCAGCCTCGGTCATTCCCTGGTCTCTGCCTTAGTCCCAGCAAGACTTCCAAAACGTGGCTGCAGCCCTGAGGGGGCACAGGTCCCACCTGGCCTATCACCCCTGCCCCTTTGACATAAGTTGGGCCTCAGCCACATACCCCACCCCCTCCCAAGAGCCCGTATTGAGTGGGACAGCCCTGGCCCCTTCTGCAGTGCCCTGCTCTCCATGAAGGGCAGCGGCAGGCGAAAACTGGACCAGCAGACCTTCCTGGCGCAGGTGCGTGAGTGCAGGGACAAAGGCTATCTGCTCTCTGCCAAGAAGATTGACTCCAGGGCCTTCTCCAAAGTCTATCTGGCCTACGCCACACAGGAGCGCATGCAGCACAACCCAAAGCTGGCCTCTGACCTGCAAGGCAAGCGCCACACCATGGTAAGGCCACCTGGCTCCTCTTTGTGGCCTTGGGCTCAAGGCACGTCCAACCCAGCTCTAGGGGGCCCTGTCCATCCCTACTGGGGTGCCTCCCAGCTGCTCCAGCTCCCTCCCAGTCCCGCACCCTCCCACAGGCTGACCACTTCAAGTCCTCGAACACCTGAGCACATAAATGCCTGGGACAACACTGTCCCCCAGGACTCTGCTTACCCTGCCTCACCCTGCCCAGTTAGGCTTGTGCACAAAGGACAAGGGACCTGTTCTGCCCCACCCTGCCCCAAGTGGCTGCAGTCTGTACACAGAGGCCACCCTTCGCCCCTGCAGGTGGCTATCAAGGTCATTTCCACCGTCGAGGCCCCTGTGGAGCTCTCCTGCAAGTTTCTGCCCCGTGAGATCTCGTCACTCAATGTTACCGACAAGCACCTGAATGTGGTAGGCAGAGACCCCACGACAGCTAGCAAACATCCTGCCAATCCCTGGTGCCAGCCCTCACCTCACCTGCTGCCCACCCCAGGCCCACCACTGCACCCATCCTGACACCCCAACCCAGGGCACTGCACAGCCCCTCGTGGTGGCAGCAGTGGCTGGGCATTGTGCAGGTGCAGCTGTACGAGACCTATCACACCAGCCAGTGTGCCTACTTGGTGCTGGAGCTGGCAGGCGGTGGCGACCTGCTGGAGCACATCAATGCGGTGTCAGACCACCACTGCTGCCCGGGGCTGGGGGAGAAAGAGGCCTGCAGGCTGTTCCAGCAGCTGGTCAGCACAGTAGCCCGCTGCCACAGCTCCAGCGTTGTGCACCAGTGAGGGAGCAGCCCAGCCTGACCCCCACCTGCATGGAGAGGCCCACCTGAGCCCAGGCCCAGCCCCACCTGCCCTTCCCTGTGCAGGGACCTAAAATGTGAGAACATCCTGCTGGATGATCGAAGCCTCCTGAAGCTGACGGGTGAGTCTGTGGTCAGCCCTTGCCCTTGTGCCTGCTTGCCCTGACTCTTGACCCCAGCCACCCACCTTGCACAAGGCCCCTACACACTGGCATTGGCATGACTGCCAGACCCTTGGCTTCCACACTGGTCTGCTCCAGATGGGATCCCAGCCTGGCTTGACCTCCAATCCTCCCAGAAGGCCTCCCCACCCTTGCCCACAGCCACCCTGCAGTTGACCCCAGGCCCACCATATAGCCGCCTCTCCTGCCAAACCGCCTGCCCTGCACAGACTTCGGCTTCGCCAACCAGTCAGGGATCAAGAAAGCACTGCTGAGCACCTTCTGTGGCTCCATGGCCTACACTGCCCCTGAGATCCTCATGAGCAAGAAGTACAGCGGGGAGCAGGCCGACCTGTGGAGCCTGTGAGTGCCATCCCACCAGCCACCCTAGAAGCAAGGCCCTTGGGTGGGGGGAGCATGCCTTAAGAGCCACTGTCCCCAGAGGTGTCATCTTTTATGCCATGGTGACCGGGAAGCTGCCCTTCAAGGAATGCCAGCCCCACTGCATGCTGCTCCTGATGTGCCGTGGCCCCACCTTCCCACCAGGCTTATCCCCAGGTAAGTGCTGCCACCGCATCTTTCCCAAGTCCCAGCGGACCTAGGTCAGAAGGCCATTCTGTGCCATGGAGGAGGTAACAGAGGAGACTCGCCTGGCACCCTCCTCCTGCCCACTGTAGTGAGGGGGAAGCTGGACTGAGGTGGGACCTAACTCAGACCTTGCCTCTCTATGCCTGTCTGCCCATTGGTGACAGGCAGAGGACCTCCAGCAGACCCCTCAAAGCATCAGTAATTATTGGTGGGGAGGGAGCACAGGATGGGGAAGCAAGAGGGCAGGTGGAGGGGAGACTGGCTGCAGCCATTGAGTCCTTGCCCACAGAGTGCCAGGACCTGATCCGGGCCCTGCTCCAGCTACGCCCCCATGCACGCCTGGACCTGTAGCAGGCAGCCAGGCACCGCTGGACACAGCCCACTGTGCATGCACTCTTCTGCACCGTGCTCAGCGCCTCGCCAGGGGGGGTAGGGCCCTGGGGGTGGGCAAGTGGGCTTTCCCTGAGTGCCCAGACTGAACCCCCAATGTGATCCATAGTAGAGAATCCGGGAGAGCCCAGAGAGGACTCAGAGCCACCAAGGTCACTCCTGCAGCTGCGTTGCCCCCAGCAGCTGGGAACTCCCAAGAGCGCCTCTGGCCCAGTGCCAGAGCCCCTGGATGCCAGCCCGAGCGGAGGTGGGGGCTCTGCCAGGCTGGGTCTCCGAAGCATTGCAATGGCCAACCTGGGCACAGGTGCCTCACAGCAGCCACTTCCACTGTGCTCCAGGAGCACCATCCAGAATGTGCTGGGGCTCTACCAGGTCAACTGAGGATAGACGGATGGGCCGAGTGGAGGTCAGATAAACCGTTTATTCTGTGGAGTCAGAGGTTTGACCAACCAGCACTGGGGAAACTGGGGATGCTCCTGAACCAAGAAAAATGAGTCCACACACGTCCATGCCAGAGCTTTAATGGGAGAGGAGCTGTGGAGGGAGATGCAGAGCACCCATGGAGCACCCAGCCCCCATGGGACAGCACAAGTGAGCAGACCTCCGACTTTGGGAACAGGACAGAGGACAAAGAACAGGGGCATTGGGAACCCCTGGGGAATCAACCAGCACTACAGCACAGGTTCTGGGGGAGCCAGTACTCAGGCCCTGCACCAGAGATGGCACTAGGTTTGGTGGGGGACCCAGGAGAGGAGCACACAGCCAGCCTGCCAGTGACAGCTTGGGTGCTGCAGAATTAGGGGGACCACACGTGGTGCTGCGGAGAACCAGGGTCTAGTGCAAACAAGGGGCTGCAGGCAGAGCCAGGGCACAGGTCAAGTGGGAGAGCAGAGAGGATGAAGGGGAGGCAGCACCCAGCCAGTGCTCAAAGGGCAGGCTGGGTGGGGTGCAGGTCTAGGAGGCCCCCAGGACAGGCTGTAGATAGTGAAGGTCTCAAAAGGTCAGTCCACTGAGGCTGAGGGTAAGCCGAGGGCCCAGATGGAGGGACTTGGGGGGACTGGCAGGAGGCAGCAGTGCTGGCACCGGATGCGTGCCTGGGCTCAGACCCCTGTAGCACTCCTAGGACTGGAAAGCTCCAGCTGGCCACTCCAGTTTTCGGTTTTCCTGTCCGGCCCCACCACCATGCTTGAGAAGTGCCTCACGGCTCCACTAGCCAACCCCCTGCAGGTCCCTCAGAGCCCCAGGGCCTGGCCAACTAGAACTGAACAGTGCTCTTCTGAACAAGCTGCATCGTTGCTGGAAGCAACAGGGCACAGGGAGGTGCCCTCAACCCTCACATGTTTAAAGGGCATTAGCCCTAGAGCCCTCAGCATGAACCCAGAGCTTAAGTATAGCTTTGCTTCTCAGTAGGACACAGTCTTCCAACGAGGTAACCCAGAGGCCTGAAGGCAACTGCAGGAAGGCCTGGTCTGGGAGGCCAGGACTGATGATGGGATAGTAAAGGTGTGCCGGGAGCTGGTGTCGGGCTGGAGGGACCTCAGGTAGGTGCATCTCCTTCCGCCTGCGGCTCTGGAGCCAGCTCCCACTCCTGCTGCTCCCACTGGCACTGGCACTGCTCCTGCTCCTGGCGGTCCAGCCGCTGCAGCTGGCACTCCACATCCTCTGGCACCTGCACCTCCAGCAGGTTTTCCATGCCATGCTCTGGTTCATCCCCAATGAGCACCTGCAGCAGGGAGGCAGGTGAGCAGCTGGCTGGCATACCATGAACATTTCCCCATTCCCCACAAACCCTGCACCCACCTGGATCAGTTTCTCACAAGTCACCCGCACATTGGACTCGGGCTCCCAGCTGTGCAGCTCACGCAGAATCAGGTAGGCTCCCTGGTCCCTCACTTGCTGCCGACCCTGTGCTGTGGCTGTCAGCTGAGAGGACAGAAGTAAGCCAGGTGTCAGTGTGGCCATGCATATGTTGGGGACGGGGTCACCACAGCAGGATCTCTGCTCACCAGCATGATGGCCTCAATGAGCATCTTGCGGATGTTGGCATCAGGCTCCCTCTGCTTGTCTGGTGGCAGGTACTGCAAGTCCACAGGTAGCCCTAGGGGCGTGTGTGGGAGTCACTGGGCCCCTGTGCTGGGCAGCCAGGCCAGACCCCACCTTTGTAAGCCTCACCTGTGCTCAGCAGCTGTGCTAGCAGCTCAGCAGCTGGTAAAAGTTTTCAGAAGGGGCTTATCTGGACCCTTCCTCCCCGCACCACAACTGGCCTTCCCTCCTGCTAGGTCAGCCCTGCGGACCCACCCAGACTACTCACGCTCCATCTCCTCCTCGGAGAACTCCTCAGGCCCTGCCAAGGGCAGCAGCAAGAAGGGGAGAATGTCCACCTTGGGCCCCAGCAACCACTCGTGGTGTCCTGGGTGGGAAGCAGGGATGGGGGCCAGTCCAGAGGTGCTTTAGAGCCCAGTCTCTCCCCAGTGCCCGCCGCCGAAATGCCCCCACCGCCACTTACGGTGCTCGAAGCAGCAGTTTCGCAGCGTCCCCACGACCCCGCCCCTGCGCACCGTAGAGTCCGGGTATTGGGTAAGGGGCAGCAACCGCTGGACCACGCACCTGAAGGAAAGGACCACTCAGTGCTGTCCCTGCTCACTCCCCCGCCCCCCCACGGGCGTCCTGCTGTTCACCTGTCGGGGTCCAGCAGGAAGGCTCGCGCCGCGGGACGCTGGCTGAGGTTGGAGAGCACTGGCCCCAGGTAATGTAAGGGCGCGCGGGCGTTGTAGCCCGGAGTGCAAAGCGCGCGCACAAGCCGCTCCAGGCCGGACTCCCCGGGCTCCGCGGCCGTCAGTGCCTCCATCAGCGAGGCACACGGCGCCGGCTCGCGGCTGAGGTTGGCCAGTACCGCGGCTGCCTCCTCCGCCCAGGGCCACTGCGGATCCAACGCACGGCCAAGTAGGCGGGCAGGCAGCCCAGGCTCAGCCAGCAGCAACGGCTCGTGCAGGCCGGGGTCGGCGGCCAGGTTGACCAGAGCGCGGGCTGCGTCTCGGGCAGGGGCCGGGGCCGGGGCCGCCGCCAAGTCGACCAGCGCCCGCAGCAGTGCCTCCTGGCTGGCCAGCAGCGTCCGGCCAGACCCCGAGCCGGTCAGAGCCAGCACGTGCCGCGCTGCCTCCTCCTGCAAGTCCACCCGCGCCCCGGGCGCCAGGAAGGGAAGAAGCTTCGCCGCCTCCACCTCTAGAGTCAGCAACCCTGCAGGGCCGCCGCCACCAGTCGACGAGCCAGTGTCCGCCGCGGCCTTCTCCATGCCCGCCAGGACTTTGCAAACCCCTGGCAGTTCAGCGCGGGTACCTCTGCTCCGCCCCGTGGCGACTGTTGGTCCGCGGCCCCGCCCACAAAAAACGCGGAAGCCACCGCGACCAATCCGAGTCTGAGGACTCGGCGCAGGGGGCGGGACCAGCATGCGGAGGCGGGGCCACACCTAGGCCCGGAGCATTGTGGGGCTGAGCGCCGGCCGGAAGTGACTCGCGTGTGTGGTGAGAGGCGGCGGTGGGGGTCACGTAGGGACAAAGGTTGATCCCCCAGTGTGGTCCCATCCCTTGGTGTGACCCCTGGTGGCTAACTGAGTAGGCCGGCCCTCTTCCATCATGGATTGAGCAGAGATCCATCTTCGCTGGAAGACACAGAGGATTGATGACATTGATTGACATTCCAATGTCAGACCAGCCTTGCGTTCCTAGCACAACCCCCTCTTCCTCCTGATATAGTGTTATTTGAACACATGTATTTAATGTGCTAAAAAAGTTTTTAGAATTTTTTCATCTCTGTCCATGGGGGATACTGTCTGCAGTTTTCTTGTAACGTCTTTGAGAGTGATGTTGACCTCAGAAGGACTGGGGTGTATTCCCTTCTCTTCAGTTTTCTGAAAGAGTTTGTAAAAGTTGTATGATTTATTTCCTTAGTGTTTGGTGGAACTCCCCAGTGAAGACATCTGGGCCTAAAATTCTTTCTGGGAATATTTTTCGACTACGAATTAAATTCCTTTAATGGATGCATGAGTATTCAGGTTGTCATTTTCTTCTTGGGTGACTTTTGGCAGTTTGTGTCTTTCAAGGAATGAGTCCTTTTCATCTGAATTGCGGAATTCATTGGATGAAGCTTGTTAAAATATTCCCTTACTATCCTTTTAGTATATGTAGCGTCTCTAGTGGGGTCACCTCTCATTCCTGGTAGGTGTAATTTCTGTCTTGTTTCTCTTTTTGTAGGTCTTGCCAGAGGTTTGTCAATTATTATTGATCTCAAAGAACCACCTTTTGGATTCATAATTTTTTTCTATTGCTTGTTCAATTTCATTGATTTTTCACTTTGACCTAACTATATCCTTTCTTCTGATTTAGTTTGCTGGGGTTTTTTCCTAATTTCTTAGGATAGATGCTGAGATCTCCTTTTCTGTGAAGAGATTTCCCCTCACTTATTTTTTGAGTCATGAACTGTTTATATATTTTACTTTTACATGGTTCTGAGTGCTTTAATAGATTGATATTATTTTTATTTCACACTGTGGGCCAGGACGATACCTCTGGGGGCAGTGATGCCCAGGAGAGCCACTCACTGGAAACAGCATGCCCCTGAAGTCTGCAGGCCGTAGGTCCAAGAGCTGGGATTTGCCTGTGGCTAAGACCCATGGGAAGGGCACTTCGTAGCCTCAGTCTCCACCTAACCTTGTATGAAAGTTCCATGGAAACTGAGGAAGAGGGTGGGTGAGTCCAAGCAAGTGTCCACTTTTCCAAGGAAAGCACATGCTTAGGACATACAGATCCTACCCACAAAAGTTGAATATTTCTTGCCCTGCCTGGTGTGGCTCAGTGGATTGAGGGCCAGCCTGCAAACCAAAAGGTCACCCGTTCAATTCCTAGTCAGGGCACATGCCTGGCTTGGGTGCCAGGTCCCCAGTTAGGGGTGTGTGAGTGGCAACTGATCAGTGTTTCTCTTGCATAATGATGTTTCTCTCCCTCTTTTGCCCTCCCTTCCCCTCTCTCTAAAAATAAATCTTTTTTTTTTTTTTTAACGGTTGACTTTCTCAAGGAATGGAATTGGAATGTTATGGATAACCCAGGTAAATGATGCCCTCTGGTGGGCACTTTTGACCAAAACAAAAATATGCATCTTCAGGACCCACTGGACCAGAAGTATTTACCATGATCACCAGCTAGGGAACATTAACTATTCCCAAGTGAAGTGAAAAGATACAAAAACTTCCAGTCAAGTAGGTGGCATAGGCAAACATGGCTTGCCTCTTCGCACAACCACATCAAATTTACAACTAAACTACAGAACAACCATCACTGAGAACCATCAGAAATAAGTTGAATGAAGTCCAACAACTACAGAAGTACAGAAGCCACATCCATCCAGACTGGTAGGAGGGGTGGAGACACAAAACAGGCTGGTCTCTCACCCACATGTGGTGGATAAAAGTTTGGGAGGGATATCTCAGGAGCGAAGGGTCCCAGCCCCACACCAGGACGCCTAGCCCAGGGTTCCAGTGCCAGGAAGAGAAGTCCCCACAACTTCTGGCTGCAAAACTTCTGGCAGCAGGGATTGAGTCGGTGGAAAAAACTGCTGGAGCCCCAACAGTTCCCCTTAAAGAACCCATACATGGACTTACTCAGACTCACTCCCTCTGAGTTCCAGCACCCCGGTAGCAGCTGGAAGGGCACCAGTGGTACACTGGGAGGATGAAGTGTCTGGCATGGAGGAGAACAGAGGCCATTGGTTTTTTTCTTAACCATACCCACATAGGGCTGTTAGGCTGGTGCCATATCTAAGACTCCATCAAACTGGCTAACACTGTTTGCCCCACCTTGGAGATCCCCAGAAACTCCACCCGGCCCAATTTACAGGCCCACCCAGGCTGCTTTTCCATATGAATAACTGGTCTTGGCTTCTGCAGCACAGCTTCCTAAATCCTCTTAAACAAGCAACAACTGAACTCAGTGAGCCCCAGAGCAGTACTAGCAGCAGCCAGCCCAGATTCATGGCTTGGCTTCCCCTGGGAAGTAGCAGTGTTGCAGAAAATAACTCACACACAGGAGAGATGGCGGAGCATGATTTCTTTATTACGCACCGGCTCGGGGAAAACCCAAATCCTGAGCCCCGATCTCTAACTTTCCGGGGTTTAAATAGCCTTGGACCCCCTGCCTACATGGCAAAGTGAGGTTACAGAAGCTAAATGCGGAAGTTAGGTCTGACTACCTTATATGGGAGACGAAGGAGCAAAGCGCGGGGTTCTAGCACAGAAGCACAGGGCCCTAACGCGGAAGTTACAAAGTACAAAGTAGCCTAACATGGGGGTTGTGTGTCACAGCAGCCATCTCAGATTACTTTATAGCTCATGAAGGGTGGTCTTGGGCAAAACATAGGTGGGGGCTGACCTTGGCTTGCACCACCCCGGGGAATCCCAGGGCCAGTGTTTCCTGCACATCTCCAACTGAGACCTGACCCGCAACTCAGGCATGTACCCTGAGCAGAATCAAAACCGAGACCTTTCAGTTTTCGGGACGATGCCTAACTGAGCCACACCAGTTAGGGTTAAAAATTTTTTTTAATTAAATTTAATTTTTAAAAATGTATTGATTTTAGAGAGAGTGGAAAGAGAGAAATTGTTTCACTTATTTAGAATGCTTATTACTTACATTCATTGGTTGATTCTTATAAGAGCCCTGATCAAACCCACAACATTGGTGCATCAGGATGACGCTCTAACCAACTGAGCTGCCTGCCCAGGGCTCTAATCTACTTTCTGTCTATGAATTTGCCTATTCTAGGTACCTCAATGGTTACAATCTCTGTAGCTGTAGTACAGTGTGAAAAACAAGTGTGTACTTCTATGTAACCAATACCACAAGCAAAACAGAATGGTTTAACCACCACAAAGACCTTTGGGCGCTCCCGTCCTTAACCCCAGCAACCAACAACCTCCTCTCCATCTGTATAACATTTTATACATGGGAACATACAGAATGTGTTCTTTCGAGACTGGATTGTTTTCCACTCACCGTAACTCTCCGGAGATTCACTGAGGTTGTTGTGTGTGTCCCTAATTTGTGCACTCTTATTGCTGAGAAGTTATATACTTGCTACTTTGACACCTTCTGTAGTGAAAATCCCATTCCAGATTTTTGTGCCTTCTTCTATTGGGTTGTGTGGTTTTTCTTACTGTTATTGATCTGTAGAAGTTCTTTATATATTTTAGAGGTGTGCTATTTTTATTTATTTACTTATTTTTGGAGAAAGGGGAAGTAGGGAGAAAGAGAGAGAAACATCAGTGTGTGGTTGCCTCTCATGTGCCCCTACTGGGAACTTGTCCCAAAACCCAGGCATGTGCCCTGACTGGGAATTGAACCAGCGACCCTTGGGTTCACAGGCTGGTGCTCAGTCCACTGAGCCACACCAGCCAGGGCGAGATGAGCCATTTTTAGTTTTTCACTCTCTTAATGGTATATTTAAGTTAACAGATTTCTTAATTTAAACATAATTACATATTAATATTAAACACGAATATATACTAAAACCACATTAATATTTTCCTTTATGGTTAATGGGTTTTTGACCTGTTTACACTTGCCTGACTTTCACATGTTTTTAATGTTCAAAGCATTTATTGCTTTATAATTTAAACCATGAACACCCATAGAAGCAGACTGCCATGGGCCGCATAGCCCCTTTTATGAAAACGCCCAGCCCCGAGGCTCTCCAGGTTGGGCACTCCTGGCCCTGGTTGGCCTCGAAAGAGCCACCCACTCCCCCTGCCCCCGGCAGCCCCATATCGAGACTCCTGCCCAGCTCTGGGGCTGTGGGGAAGGTGTGGGGGGACAATTGTAACCATAAAGCTGATGATAAGGAACTCATGAAGTTGGAGAGTGAAAACACAGGAGACAGCACGCTGCTCAGGCAGCCCAGCAGAAGGGCGTGAAAACCAGAGCAGGCCCTGGCCTGAAGCAGGCCAAGCAGCCAGTGCACACGTGGGTTCCTATGTGACCAAGGCAGTCAGCAGATGTTCCAGACCCTGCACTTCACAGACAAGGTCTGTCGCTTGGGGGTGTTGAGGTTGAGGGGTCCAGGGGATACTGCCCCCTTATTGGTTCTTGGATAGAGCAGGGGGTGTCCCTTCACTGGTTCTTCCTTCCAGCCACAAGGTAACAAATCCCACCCACCCCTGGGGGAGCTAGACATCCTCTTGTCCCCAGAGCATCTAGCCACTGCTTGGCTGATTAGGCCCCGCCCCCACCCTGCCCCCAGTAACTGACTGACAAACACTGGCTGAGTGCCTGAGCAGCAGGGATGAGCCCACATGAGGGGACCCCACCTGGGTGGACAGGTCCAGCACGCCAGCTTGGCTGTTGCCCCGTGGGCTGACCACACCCCAGATCCAGTCCCACCCACATCACAGCTAGACCTCACTGCCCACCCCAGTAGCCCCCAAAGAGAGACGTGGCATTCCATTTGCCGGTTGGACTTTATTGCAGCCCCATGCCTTGGCCAGGGGCAAACAGCCCAGTGGAGAGCTGTGTCCCGAGCCCCTGTGGGAGGGCAGAAGAGGCTGGCTGGGAGCGGGGTCAGGCCTAGGCCGCCAGCGGGTCAGCTGTAATTGCGAGGGTCGGCGTGGTCTGGCAGAAAGTAGCGCTGCAGGGCAGGCTGCAGGAGCAGGGGTGGCAGCGGACGGGCAGGCCGAGGCCAGTCCGAGGGGAAAGGCCGCACTTCCACCCGTGGCAGTGGCAGCTTCAGTGTCCTGATGGGGCCTTTGAGGGCGAGGCCCTTCCGGTGCCAGGACAGCATCTGGCCTGGGGCCAGAGGGGCAGTGAGGCCTTGCGGGGGGGGGGGGGTCAGGGACCTGTGGGACCCAGGCTGTGGCAGGCACAGGGGTGAAGCTCACAGTCCAATCTCTACCTCTGTCCCCACTCACCCCTCTGTCTCTGTAGAGACCTCCGGATCTTGGCCTCCTGAAGCTGAAGAATGGGGTCAGGCCTGGAGTGGTAGGGAGGCAGATTTGTGTGAGCTTGGCCCTCAGTGCCTGTGCCCCCCCCCCCCCGCCGTGGGCCCAGCCCCAGACCATGCCTGGAGTCATCAGCCACTCACAGGTGGGGGCGCGACTGTGGCACCACGGCGTTGGGGCCCGGTGCCCTGTGGCTTAGGCGCCAGCTCTCAGGCTCCTCCGTGCGCAGGGAGCTCAGCCGCCGCACCCGCTGCTGCTCACAGAAGTAGTTGAGGGCGTCGATTGGCTCCAGGTCCATTATCTTCGACTGTGACCAGTCCGTCTGCTCCAGGAGCAGTGGGTGGCTGGGCAGCACGTCGGATTCCAAGGAGGCCAGCCGGACCTCGGCCAGGGAGGAGAAGGGCATCAGTGTCTGGGAGAGCGTGCGGCAGGTGTGCCAGACGTGCATCGGTGAGAGCAGCCCGTGGGTCTGGGACTCCCGGGAGGCCAAGCCCGGCTCCCCAGGTGAGGCCACGAGGGAGGGTGTCCCGGAGTGGAATGAGGATGTCACACAGATGTAAATGGGTGCCCCAGAGACTGTGGAAGTCGGTGACAGGGTCTCCTTGGACCGGGGCGAAAGCACTGAGGTCTCCGAGACCTTGGGCAGCATCTCCGACAACTTGGCTACTGATGGATGCGAGATCTCCGTCTGCGGGGGAGGCGGCCAGTGGAGGACACACAGGGGCCCAGGGAGTGGTGCTGTTCCTGGGTCCCAGCCTGACCTCGACGCAGACTCCCTCCCAGGAAGGGGCAGGAAGACCCCGAGAGACATGGGGACCCAGAAGACAGGTGACGCACGGAGTCAGAGCAAGGCGAGGAGCCTAGCAGCCTCACCTGGCTCTCCTCCCTGGACTTGGGGGCTCTCCCAGGAGAAGGCCAGAGGCTCCACTGGCAGGTGGCCCGCCCCTCCCGTCCCCACCCAGACCTGCAGGTGGTGGATCATTTCCTCCAGCTTCTGGCTACAGCAAATGCGCAGCACGGCCTTGGACTCCAGGTCCAGGCCCTGGACCCAGGTCATCATCTCCTTGAACAGGAGGCCCTCTGGATCCTGAAGGCCTAGTCCGTTCAGCAGCTTCTTGAGCTCAGACCTGTGACAGGTGAGGGTGGCTTATCCCGAGGCCTTCTTGCTGGTGGGAAAGCCACGCAAAGAGCAGGCCTCACCGGCAGGAGGCTGGCGAGTAGAGGAAGTAGGACATGAGCTCCAGCACCACATCGTGGGACTCCAGGGAGCAGGCCAGGAGCAGCTGCAGTGCCAGCATCACGAACTGCTTCTGCATCCTGACCTGAGCACAGACAGGCAGTACGATTGGTGCTGGAGGCCCAGGCCCTGGTGGGGCGGGGCAGGGCAGGCGCGACGTGGGCCCGGCTGGGGCAGACCTGGAGGCTGGGGGGTTTGTCCAGGTTGAGCAGGTACAGGAGGATGTCGTGTAACCTGCTGCAGAGGTCTTGGCTCATGTCAGGAAGCAGCCTCAGCAACGCGTGCAGGATGTGCACGCGATCCTCCCAGGAGGCCTCTTCCAGCAGGTCCATGAACAGAGAGGCCAAGCCATCCACCGTGCCCACTTCAGGGTATGCCTGTCGGGACCGCCAGCTGAGGCTCTGCCTCTGCACTGCTCTCTCCCACCAGCCCGCTTCCCAGGCATTCCCTGAACCTCCAGGGTGAAGATGGGGAACAGCTTTTTGAACCAGTTTTGGATGGCGAAGAAACGCAGGAACCTGGGCAGATGCCCATAGCGCTCTTCCAAGAGCGAGTGCTCATAGTGGTACCAGTGTGGGCGGAAGTAGTTCTCTGTCCTGGAGTCATCTCTGGAGCTTCTCTTAGTCAAGGACGCCAAGTTCTGAGGGTAGGAAGTTATCAGAACCCGAGTCTGCACCCACTCCTCCCACCGGAGCCCTGCCCTGGGTGCCCACCTGGGCCCATGGCTCCTCAAACTCCAGCAGCTCCTGGGAGAGCCCCAGGTGGGGGCTCAGGAAGTCTGAGGCCCAGTCCAGATCCAACTCCTCATTGTCCTCCTCCTCCTCGTCCTCCTCCTCCTCATCCGACCAATGGATCAGCTTCTGCTGCCACATGCTGTGGCACCGCCTACTCTTTGATGACCACCAGTCATCCTGCTGGCTCCCCCTTGACTGCGAAGTGGACAGAGCAAGCGGCCAGCAGCTGGCATGGGAGGTCTTGGCTTTGGGCAGAGTTCTCCCCAAGCCCGAGGTTGAGCCCCCAGCCCCACTGCTTGCCTTGAGTGAGCCCTGGCTGGCGAGGCGGGCCTGGGCTCCAGGGCCCCTGACTTTCCTGGCTGGCCACATCTGCTGCAGCACCATGGAGTTAGGGATACAGCCCGGGAAGTGGATGGGCCTCGGCAGGTCCTGGAGGTAGAGCATGGTACAGTGGGCTGGGAGCCTGGATTCTGCCCCATCCTAGGGTCTGCCCTGGCAGAGCACCCAGGCCACCAGCCCAGCTCCCTGCCAAGTCTCTAAGAGCTGGACTGGTCCCCCACCCCTGCCACCCACAACGCACAGACAGGCAGAGAGAGCCTTTGGAAACCAGGGAGGCGCCAGCTGTGGTAACTGAGGAGGGAAATCTGGACCATCCTAACACCCCACATGCTCTCCACAGGGCTTGGTGGCCAGCTCTGGACCAGGGATATCCATAAGAAGCGGGGGACGGAGGCGGGGAGATAGGAGCCCAGAGGGGGGCTGTTCGGGGCTTGGGTATGTGGTGCAGCCACATACCCAAGGGTCAGTGGCCACCTGGGCCGGTGATTCTGCCAGAGGTCTGCTGGGGGCAGAGGCCTGTCTCGGCATCTGGGGTGGGAAGGTGGTGGGTGGCAAGGGGCCAGGTCCCATGGGTTTTGGTCCCCCAAAGGGAGGAGATTCTGGTCTCCCAGACACTCACTAGGGAGGGTCATGCAGGCACAAGCAGCTGGCACGAGGCTCTGGCTTGCCCAGTTCTGCTCCAGGAGCCCCAGACCCTCTGGCAGCCACACCCAGAGTGCAAGCAGTCAGGGCCCACAGAGCAGCGGCATCACAGCTGGGCAGGTGGGGGAGGGGTGGGGCCTGGGCTGCAGGTGGGCATGGCCCCAGGTCAGATAGGAACACAAGGGTTTGCAGTGAAGGGAAGAGGGGGTACACATGAAGGGTGACCCCTGGAGGGAGTTGCCTCTGGAGAGTGTGTGTGTCTCACCTTGTAGGGCTCAATGGCAGCAGGAAAGAAGCCCCTGAGGTTAGAAAGAAGCTCCTTGGGCCGCCTTTCCAGTAGCAGGGGGACCTAGGGGTGGGGCAGAGGCTCAGAGCCGGGCATGGACTCAGGACCCCTGCAGCTCTGCCTTGGGCAGGCAGCATCCCACCTGCTTGGGCCCCTCACCCTGTGCTGCAGGTGGGAAGACAGTGAGTCTGGGGCCACGGGCCTCTCCTGGGGGAGTTGCTCCAACTGCAGCTGAAGGTCCACACTGAGGCCCAGGGAGGAGCTCAGGGAGGATCGGGCCAGCATCTGGGGCGTCAGAGGAGGAGTTGTGGAGTGGGGGGGCAGGGTCCTGAGAGCAGGGCAGAGGGGTGGTGGGGGTGGGAGGCCTCACCTGGGATTCTCTGCTGTGTGCACCCCAGTGGGGAGGTGGGATGGGAAAGGTGACTTGGGGGAAGCACTGGCCTAGTGCCCTCCAGTCTGGTGGGGGCAGGGCTGTTGGCGGTATGGAGGTTTCAGTGCAGATCCCCGCCTTCCTGAGACTGGGGGCAGCTCGGGGCAGGGTGCACACACCCCAGGTTTCTCTCTCCGCTGTAAGGGTCATGGTGTTCCAATGCTGTGACTCAGCTTCAGAACAAACGCCCTGTGGGGGAGCGGGGGTGGCAGGAAGGGCAGGTTGGGGTGTCAGAGGCCCTGGAGGAAGGGAGGGGTTGGGTCAGAGCTAGTGCTGGGGGAGGCACCCAACCTACCAGCAGGGCCGGGCCATAGATCAGACGCAGGTAGTTGTCAAAGGCCTCCTGCTGCTGCGGCCCAGAGGGTGGGGGCCGTGCTGCTGGGACCACCTGCCCCAGTCTCAGCCGCTGCAGGTCATGGTCCCGGGCAACTAAGGCTTCCAGGTCCTGGAGCGGGGGTCAGAGTTCAGCCGATTCTTCCCAGAGCCTTGCCATGTGCTGCCTAGATAACCACAGTGGTCCCAGGCCTGCCCCAGGGACGGAAGGGGTGGGGCCTGTGCCTGGGCAGGGGGCAGGGCTGGTACTGGGGTGGAAGGGGCATCAGGACCCATCCTACCTCCTCCAACAGTGGTTGCTGAGGTGCTACCGTCTCGCGATGGATGGAAGACAAGGCCATGCTGCAGGCAGGGATGGACACAGGTGGAACACTAAGTGACATTACCAGTGGGACACAAGAGACAGCCAGGAGCGGGGATGCCAGGGCTGGGACGGGCTTCAGGTGGCCCCAGGTGCCTGGGAGCCCTGGGACCTTGTGCTGGGGGCAGAAAGCTGGACCCTGCACCAGGGGAGCAGGGGGGGTGGCCTCTGGAACAACTCAGAGGGCCTGCCAGCAGACCTGAGACTGGAAACCCCATGCAGGTTGGCGAGCCTCTGCAGTTGGGCTGAGGTCAGTGATTCCTGGCTGGTCAGTGGCAGTGGAGGGTCATCCACCACATCAGGGACCTCCTGGCACAGCTTCTGAGCAGGGAAAGGAGCCTGGAGTCCTGGCCGAGGGGGCTTGCCTACTGCAGCAGCCCCACCTGCACACCCTGTTCTCGCTGCACACCTTAACCAGGTAGGACGTGGGCAGGTAGAGCCTGTGAGACACCAGGCAAAGGCGGGAGCCCAGAGCCAGCACCAAGTCCCCACCGTTGTTGCAGAAGGTCAGGGCCTGAGGGGCTCCATTCAGCCGCAGGAGCCTAGAGGGATGTGCACGGAAAGAGTCCAGCCCTGCTCCAAACAGCAGGAAATGGAGGCAGCAGGAGGGGCAAGGCTCCCCCTGCCCTATCCAACTGCTAGGCTCTGCAGGGGGCAGAGGTAGGGGATCCCAGTGGGCTGCCCCTCGCTCACAGCGTGGCCCTCCCTCCCTCCCTCCTCAGGGGCTCCACCCACCGCAGTAGATGGTTGTCTATGGTCCAGATCCGGATGGTGCAGTCCAGGCTGGAGGAGGCATACAGCTTGAGGGTGGGACAGCAGCACAAGCCTAGGGCCCGGGGCTCAGGGTCAGGAGCCAGAGCCACACGGTGGCCTGGGCTTCATTCTCGCCCTGCCCTCTCACCGGTGATGTGGTCCATGGGGTCGTCCTGGGGCTGGTGGTCATAGCGTTGGCTGGTTTTCAGGCCAAACTGCACCAGGCCATAGGTGGCACTGTCCGAGTCCTCAAAGCCCACAGTGACCCGCTTCCCAAGCGCAGAGAGCACCAGGGCAGGGTGGCAGCAGGAGAAGGTGCGCAGCAGGCTCAGGCTCTCCTCCGCATAAGGGAAGACGCGCCACATCTTCACCGTCAGGTCTCTGCCTACTGGGCGGGAGCCAGGGCTGCGCCTTTGGGGAGGGAGGGAAGGGGCTCCCCCCACAGGCTGGGGGGTTGGGTGGGACCTACTGACCGGAGGACACCATGATGTTCCAGGTAGACGAAATGGCGATGACCGGGCCGGGGCTGTGCGCCTGTGTATGGAAGACAGTCTTCCATGTGTGCCACTCCAGCACTGACAGGGTGCCATCCGTGTGTCCCAGCACCGGCAGGTACCTACGGGCGACAATAACCTGTTGGCGTGGACTTTGTAGGCTCACCTGGCCCTCACTGGCTCTCACACCTACCGGTTCTTGTCCTTCCTGGCCTGGATTTCACTGTGGCACAGCTCGCCCCCGTGCTGGCACACGATCTTCCAGCTGGCAAATGCACTGCTGGGGTCTATGAGGTGGCTGTAGAGGTGCAGGCAGCAGGGCCTGGGCGCTGGGGGTGGTGGCGGGCACGCGCGGTACAGCACGCACATGGGGTGGCGCGCTGCGTTGGCACACACGAGGTGTCCGGCGCGGGTTATCAGCCACAGTGTTTCGCGCGGCAAGCAGTAGGCTATGGCGGCCGCGCAGTCCTCAGGATCGAGCAGCAGTGCGCTCACGGTAAGCCCCGTGGCCACCGAAACGAGGTAGACTGAGCCATCTGTGCATGCGCACACGAGGCGTGCGGGCAGAGCGGGGCACAGGGGCAAGGGCAGTGCGGGCGCCACCTGCAGGTGGAGCACTGGTGCTGACAGCTGGGCCAATGGCGAGTACAGTTCGCGCAGGCGCCAGAGCTCCACGCTGCCAGCACGCAAGGAGAGCACCGGCCAGCCGGGGCTGGCGGGTGCCAGTAAGCGGTTCACGCCGCCTGACCGCATGTCCTGGCCCCAGTAGCTGAGCATCACTTCGCCCACCTGTGCCACCGCCTGCAGGTCCCATGTGCGAAGCGTCCCGTCCTGTGAGGCCGACAGCACCAGGGGTGTGTTCGGGAGCACGGCCAGAGCTGTCACTGGGCCTGCGGGAGGGGTGCAGGTCACTGGGGCACATGAGGGACAAAGGAAAGGGAAGCTGTTGGCTCGGGTTATGACCAGCCCAGAGCTCTTTAAGGCAAGGTGGAGAGAGAGGAGGGGCCTCAGCAGCCGCAGTGGCGTGGTGCACCTGTGTGGCCCACAAACACCATCCGGATCTGCCAGTCGGCCTCCCACACCTTCACCGTGCTGTCTCGGGAAGCCGTCACCATGGCTTCTACCTCTCCACAGTATGCCAGGTCAGAGATGGTGCTGGGGAGGAAGGCCATGCCGACTCAGCATCACTTCAGGTAAGTGTGCCCGCACCCCTGCCATAACCAGCTTTCCCACGAGGACTCATCCCTGGGTCCCCCTTACGTTTTGTGCAGCTTCTGATGCACATCTACGACAGCCCAGGCGTGCAGGTCAAAGGTGAGCACGGCTGAGCCATAGGCTGCGAAGCAGCGCGGAGGGTGGTGGGGAAGCAGGGGCCCCAGAGCCAGACCAGTAAGCGCATGGGTGGAGCTTGGTGGAGGATGTAGAGGCGACCCCCAAGGCATCAGACAGCGACCCCCTAAACGGAACTTCCAGAGTGCCAGGCCGCCG
Organism: Tonatia bakeri; assembly: GCA_004024845.1. Taxonomy (NCBI): domain Eukaryota; kingdom Metazoa; phylum Chordata; class Mammalia; order Chiroptera; family Phyllostomidae; genus Tonatia; species Tonatia bakeri. The sequence continues at coordinate 48,469 of PVIA01001671.1, read as the reverse complement.
CTTGCTTCCACTACTAGCAGCAGCCCCAAGTTAGGCACCGGCAGGCAGTGGATGGACTCTTGGTGGGGTGCCCGACCCACCCTTGGCTCACTCAGCCACAGCAGGCTGAGATCCGGCCTTAGTATGGCCAGCCCTGCGGGGCCCCAGCCCACAAAGCGGCCCACAGAGCCCAGCGGGCCTGGCACTGCCACCAGCCCCCTGAGGGCAATGGGGGCCAGCAGCTTCTCCTGCGCCCAGCCGTCCTTTCTGTGCAGGTGCAGGCAACCTATGCCGTCCAGCACCACGAAGCGTCTACCCATTGGGTCCTGCGCCACAGAGCATAGCCCTGCTGCCACCTCCAGGCGGCGCAGTGGCTCCAGTCCGTGTGTCAAGCAAGCCACACGCAATTCGGATCTCTTTTCCTGCGGGCAGGGGTGGGCAGACCTGCGGTCAACTTGGGGGAACCCAGGAGAGGCCTTGCACCCGCCTGGGGTAGCCAAGAGGATAGGCTGGGATCGTGATAGGGACCCCTAGGGGAAGAGCTAGGCCAGGAAAGAGGCTTCTAGGCAGATGCCAGGGGCCAGTCGCACCTTTTCCACAAAACTGTGGAGGCTTGTACGCAGCAGCAGCCACAGCTTGCGGGCACGGGCACTGGGGGTCATATTGCGCCACCGGGAGCTCCTGGTAAAAAGCTTCGAGACCGGCTCTGAGTATGATGGTTCTGTGGGCCAGTGGTGGAAGCACTGTCACTGTGCAGCCTTGGGCTCCCCCCCGCCGGAGATTGTGGGCAGTCAGGGCCTTCTGGGTGGTCCTGTGGGCTAGGGGACTGTCCATGGGGCACTGCATTCCTGGTGGAAAGGGCCTGCGGCTGAGGGAGGGCTGCTTTTAGGCTGGTCATCTTGAGGGCAAGGCCAGACCACCTCACCATTTTCTTTGAGCAGCCCAGGGTCTGGGATGTCATAGCTGTCAGCTTCATACAGGTCTGGGTCCAGGATCAGGCTGTCGCTTTCTACTGAAAACGGATTGCTTGTATCCAATACATCCATCTCCATTTCCCAGGTCCAGGCGGCTTAACAGTCTCTTGCGTCTGTTGCTAGGATACCAGGTAACACAGGCCCCACCCCCGACACAGGCCCCACCCCCGACGCAGAC
>PVIA01001671.1:0-47238 GCA_004024845.1 Tonatia bakeri | reverse complement strand
ACCATTGGGGCCTGCTTGCTGGGTCTTGGGCCCTTTGGGCTGGAGTGTGCAGGCTCAGGCCTGACTCCATACAAAATACAAAAATAAACTCTGTGGTCCAGCTATCCCCGCCTGTGTCAGTTCGTTTGGGTAGGGCAGTGGCTGCACCCACCAGGCCTTGTGCTGTCTGTCCAGTCCAGCCACAGTGTGGGCAGCAGAGCCTGTGGGGGTAAGTGGCCATCCACAGGCTGGAGCCAAAGGGCTAGATGGGCAGCGCAGGAGCTGTGGCAGCGCCAGGGTCTGGCCAGCAGCTGGGGAGGCCCTGGGGCCCCTCAGGTGGGCAGGCCCAGGCACTGGTTGAAGCTAGATGAAGCTGAGGCCTCTGCTCCTCCTCCTCACATACAGATCACTGGGACCCTAGGCAGAGGGGGACACACAGCCAGCCTTGAGGAGCTAACACCCAGGAGATGCCCCTGGGCAGAGAAGCCCCACCCTGTTCTGCCCACCCCAGGCTCCAGGAAGCCAGGCCACCGCCACCATCACACACCTGTCCTCCATGGGGCTGGTCTCCTCGGGTCCGCCCTCACTGCCTCCACCTCTGAGTTCTTCCTCCTCCTCCTCCTCCTCCCCCAGCTCCATGTCCAACTCATTGCCCACCTCCGAGGGTGTGTACGTGGATCCACTGGGGGAGTTGGGGAATTGGTCTTAGGACTGCCCACCCTGGCCTGCTGCTGACCCCAGGGAGGATGTCCAAGGAGAACCAAGTTGGAAGTAGGGTGGGCCAAACAGGGAGCTATAGAGAGGGGCAGTCGCCAACCTGATAGAGCGACAGCTGAAGAAGACAATCCGTTTAAGCCGCTTGTTGTAGAAAAAGTAGTTAAACGACCAGAGGCTGCCATCTTCCCCAAAGGGGTCTGAGTCCAAGTCTGGATTGTAGCTGGGTAGTGTGGGGTGAGACTGGTGTGAGATCCCACGTGCCATGCACACCCAGGACCCACCCGCAGGGATGCCAGCCCACCTGTAGATGTCACATTCAGCCAAGCAAATCTCCTCATCCACGGCGTCCCAGAGCTGTGGCTTCAGGGCCTTGAAGTCCTCCCGCACGGCCGAGAAGAGGCTGCAGTTGACCGCATTCACCACCTAGGACGGTCACAGGTCACAGCTTGGGCTGACTAGGTGCCAGGACAGCAGGCATGGACTGGCTAGAGCCCAGGGCCACTGACAATGGGGGAGGACGGGGCGGCGGGGGGGGGCGTGGAGAGCTGTGGGCTGTGGGTCCCTCACCCAGCTGAGGCTGGGCTCCCGGCTGAACTCGTGGCTTCGGGCTGTGCTGAAGTCGTAGTCAGGGCGGAAGGACTCGTTGAGCGTGGCGATCAGGTAGAAGAGGGTCTTGCGGCTACACTTGTCGCTGAGCGGGCCCTCATCCTCACCACCTTGGCTCTTGCTTAGTCTGCAAAGAGAAGCATCAGCTCAGTACTGCCCTGTACCCGACAGCCCCCAGTGGGCAGGCCCTGCCCTGGCTCACCTGCTGGGGCTGAGGCCGGAGGTCTGGGGTGGGGACAGTGCCTCTAGCACGTGTGGCTGGCCCTCCTGGCAGAACTGCTTGAACATGTGCTTGTCATCTCCCGCCATCTTGCAGGAATAGCTCTCAATCCTGCGGGATGCAGGTGCAACCGTGGAGCGTGCCAGCCCCAGCTTTGACTCAGGGCTAGGGCAGAGTGACCTCTGAGACAGCAGCCCCTGGAGCCCCGCTCTCACCTGCCAATTATGTGGGCATCTCCAGTCTCCACAGTCAGTTGTGAGTTGATGGCCTCGAAGCTGGAGTTCTCCAACAGCTTCATGTCCTCTGGGAGCGGGCCCTGTGCTTCAAGGGGCTAGTTCTACCTGGGGACAGGAGGCCAGTCCATAGGTATGTGGCCCCAGGATCTACACCTTTAGCCCTCCTCCCATAAATGAGGTCAAAGTAAATATGCTGAGTCCCTCTACAGCCTGCTCCCGATTCCTCAGCACTGGAAGGAGAGGCAATGAGATCCTGTTACCTGACAGTGGCAAGTCCAGGCCCCCATTCAGCCACACCCCATGCACCTCATTCAAGTTCTGGGGCCAGGCTTGGGGGGGCCACAAGGAATCCTTCTCAGCCAGGGGCTGCTGGTTTAGTATCTCCCTCAACACTCCCTACCCGACAAAAGAGCCTGAGAAGGGACTTGCCTCCAGCAGTCACCCTCAGGCCTGACTCCTCAGCCAGGGTAAGAACCCCCACCTGGTTAGGAACACCTGGGGTTCGGGCTTGCAGTCACCTGGACGAGGCACTCTTCCCTGCTCTACGAGCGGCTTTCAGCCGAAGACAGGAAACTCTGTCCTTCTCCAAAAGTGTGCCTAGTTTCTTCGAGGCCCCACGGCACCCTAATGACCTGTCCTCAGGCCGCTACGGCGCCCACCCCGCAGTGCCCGCCCCCTACCCCCAGCCTAGCGGAACCCCAACCTAGCCGCGGCAAACTACGAATCCCAGGAGGCCGTGCTCCCTAGACGCGCGCACGTTCTGGCGCGCGGCCGGCTGGGGGTTGTAGTTCTAGAGGCCCCGAGACGGCACAGGGCGGACACCTACCTGCTAGCGTTGCGCTCTCTCTGACCGGGCAAGGCCAGGCCGGGTCGGGTCAGTTGGCGTCGCTGCGAGTGAAAAGGCGGTGCGGGCTCCAGACAGCGCGGGATCCTCAGGACCGGAGGGCGGCGCCGCGGCCTCCGTTCGGGCCGCACTGTATCCGGGGGAAGAAGCTCCGCGGCGACATCCCGTTACTCCCGGCCTTGCCGGCCCATCCGGGCTGCCACTGCGACATAGCCTCTCCCCCGCACGGCGCCGGACTATCGCGACCGACCTGCCTGCCGACCGCCACCAACCTACCCAGCTAGCGAGCAAGAGAGCGAGCGACCTCTGCCTCCTCTGTCCCGACAACAACAAGCACCCGCAAAGCCCTGCCCCACGCCTCCCAATGGCCGACTCCAGCCTCCGCAATCGAGAACTCGGAGAGCCATTGGGAACGTTACCCGCCGCTCAGTCTTGTCTTCCACACCTATTGGCTGCGGCGCCTGTCCGTCACTCTCCTCAACGCCCAAGTCCGTCTTCCTTCCTGGCGCTCATTGGTTGCAGCTCCTGGCCTGCTCCGCCTTCAGTGGCCGTCCGGGTTCCCAAGAGGGGCTGGTAGACCTTGCTGTCTGGTCGGGACCGGGTTATCCAGCCAGTGACAGGGCGACAAGCAGAAGGGTCCTGGGAGCGGCGTCCAGCTTTCTCCCAGCCGGCGGGTAAATGCGGACAGCCTGGCTGCAGCTCCCGCCCGCCCAAGTCTCTAGGGCGAAGGGACCGCGCTCGCCTTCTAGCCTTGGCCGGCGCTTGGTTGTCAGTCCCTGACACTTTGCTCCGGCGTACTAGCCTCCAGGACCAGCCTCGCTCGCCCGTGTCTGGAGACCCTTGGACCGTGTATATTCTGGACAAAGCCGAAGGGTCGTATTCGACAACAGCCCGTCCCCGGGCTCCAACGCCCTGGCTGCGCCCGGAACCCCAGGCTCGCGGCCTCAGTTTCCGGCCGGCGCAGGCGTTTTGTGGCCCCAGCCCACGGAAGCAGACTCGGAGGGCCGAGTCTCGGCGGGACCGGAGATGGCGCCGCCGGCGGGCGGAACGGTGGCGGCCTCGGACTCAGGCTCTGCAGCGGTGCTGCTTGCTGTGCACGCTACTGTGAGGCCGCTAGCCGCGGGGCCGGACGCCGAGGCGCAGTTGCGGAGACTGCAGCTGAGCGCAGACCCCGAGCGGCCGGGGCGCTTCCGGCTGGAGCTGCTAGGCGCGGGTCCCGGGGCGGTGAGTGAGGGCGGCGCAGGCGCTTGGCCAGGGCGGCCTGGGCGGGGCAGGGCGCAGAGCTCGAGACCAGGGTCCATTCACTTGCCCGTTGAGCACTTCTTTGCTTCCGTTTCCCCGTGTGTAAGTGGGGATTACGCTGGCACTTACCTTTGTAGGACTGCCATGAGAGTTTTATAAGATAAGGAGTCTTAAAGAGCTTAGAACAACGTAAGTGGCCTATAAATGTTACTTCATATGCCTTTGTTCATCATATAGTGTGTGCTGGGGGAGGCTTGAGCCTGGACTCTCCCCATTCTCAGGTCAGCTTGGAGTGGCCCTTGGAGACAGTCTCCTACACCGTCCGAGGTCCCAGCCAGCATGAGCTTCAGCCTCCACCTGGAGGGCCTGGGACCCTCAGCCTGCACTTCCTCAACCCTTTGGATGCTCAGCGGTGGGCAGCCCTGGTCCGAGGTGCCACCGTGGAGGGACAGAATGGTTAGTGTCCTGGAGCAGAGATTCATTTGGTTGGCCAGGGATTGTGCTGGGAGAGAGCAGGAGTAGCTCTGGCCTCCCAGGCCTGGTTGGGGAATGTAGTGGGGAAGGACAGGCCTCCCTTACCCACTCACTGCTGGCATTCTGGAAAGGCGCCCAGAAGAAAGTGGAGAAAAGGAACAGGCCAAGAGCTGGAGCCTGGAGTACCAGACAAATGTGGAGGGGCAGAACAAGCAGGCCCTTACGACCTGGGTGAGAAGACACTGTATCAAGAGCAATGGGAGAGTGACAGGCTCTGATCTGAGCTTAAGATTGGTGGGGACCTGCATTTGCAGCCGTGGTGCAGACAAGGCTAGATAGAAGGATGTTTCCAGAGATGCTCAGGAGATGGAGTTGTCCAGAATTTTGGCTGTTTAAATCGAAGAGTTAGTGATTGAGACAGAAAGATGGGGAACCAAATACCCCTGGGCTCCCAGAGAGACAGCATGTTTGGGAGGGCATGGAGGTGGCCCAGTTCTTACACATCTGGGGGGAGTGGGAGCAGGTGGATGGGGGCTGGAGCTGGGGCTCTGGAGAGGTAAAGACTGGGGTAGAAAAGGTTAACCAAGGTCAGAGAATAGAAGTGTGGAGAGGAGAGGGTCAGGCAGGTAGACAGTACATCAGAGAAAGAGTCCACAAGCGCATTCCAAGTGCCACTAGAAGGGCAGGAAGAAAACCATACAAGGTGATGTAAGGGAGGTCCAGATAACACTGCATTTGCCAAGGAAGAAAGGCTTTCTTCATTCTCTCCTTCACAAGGTGTACTTGGTACCACTCTGGACTAAGTCCTTCTTTAGGCCTTGGAGGTTTATCATGAATAAAACTTCAAATCTCTGCCCTCTCAGAGCTTGCAGTGTTAGAGGTGAGGCAGACACACAAAATTAGTAAATAGAGTTCTGTCAAATGGGGGAAGGGATGGTAGTGCTGGGAGGGAGGCAGTGAAGGCCTTAAAGTGACACCGTGTGAAATTGGAAGATTGAGGTGTTGTGACCCATGTGGCCGGAGAGCAGTGGGTTCACAGCCTGAAGGCAAGAGCAAGAGCTGAGGCTGGGCCAGGCCTGGTGCTTGGTACTCAGGGCAGATGGCTCAATTCTGAGGGCCTGCATCTCACATGAGGGAAGCAGGGGGACAGAGCGGCCCGCTCTGTAAGGACGCCCAGGGCAGACGGTGGACCTAGGAGGGCTGGATTGGAATGGAGCAGTCAGAGGTGTTCTGTGCTGGTGGTAGTCAGGAGAGGGGCAGAGGTGCCTGAAGGCACCAGAGAAGAGGCTGTGCTGACTGCAGGGCTCCTGCTGAGTGGCAGGCCCCTGAGCACCTGCTTTTGGTTCTGCTGTGTGGTCAAGGGAGCAAGCGTCCCTGGCTGGTTGACCGAGTCTGTAGAGGCCAAAAGAAGTGGCCTGGCCTCTGGAGGAGGGACAAAGGTAGGACTGACAGCAGATCTGGAGGACTGCAGAGCACAAGTGCAGGTCCAGCTCTGTGAGCAGTCAGCCAGGACCTGAGAGGTCCTTTGACCCTTCTAAGGGCTATGGCTTGGGGGAAGACCTGGCTTAAAGTGTGGTCAAGGCGGCACTGGCATGGGCTGAGATGAGGAGGGAGGAGGCAAAGGTCCTAAAAAACCGAGGTCAGAGAGCAGAGGCCTAGGTGAGGACTCAGCGGGGAGGCTAGGTCTCAGGAGACCACTAGCCCACCCCACATCTTCCCTCCTAGGCAGTGACAGCCTGCCTCCAGCCCTGAGCCCAGAGACAGGCCCTGTTTCCCCACCCAGTCCCTCTGAAGTGCACATACCCAAGGCCCCCCAACCCAAGGTGGATGCTTCCTCACATCCTGGAGACTTGATGGAGAAAGGTAAAGGCAGGTGGCCAGAGGGGATTCGGGGCCTTGGGTGATGTGTTCAGCTGTGATGATGTGTTCTTTTTTTCCTCACAGAAGAGCTGGCGGGGCGCCTGGCCCAGGCCATTGAGGGTGGGGATGAGAAGGGGGCCGCCCAAGCAGCAGCCATCCTGGCCCAGCATCATGTGGCCCTCAATATCCAGCTCCAGGAGCGCTGCTTCCCTCCTGGCCCCATCAAGTGAGACCTGGGACTTTGTCCTCACCCCGCCCTCCCCACCCTCCCAGGTACCCCTTCACTCCCCCCACCTATATTCTGGCCCAGGCTACAGGTCACAGTTGAAGATGCTGCATCCTCCGCCCACATCTCGCTGCAAGTCTACCCCCACTGCACCATCTCCACCCTTCAGGAGCAGGTGAGCACAGGGTCTGGGGGGCCCTGCTAAGGGCCGGTGATCCTGGGTGACACTGCTGGACCCTGATGCTCTGGCCCCAGGTATTCTCGGAGTTTGGCTTTCCACCGGCAGTGCAGCGCTGGGTCATTGGGAAGTGCCTGTGTGTGCCAGAGCGCAGCCTCGCTTCCTACGGAGTCCGGCAGGACAGGGACCCTGCCTTCCTCTACCTGCTCTCAGCCCCCCAAGAAACCCCCGGTCAGTCCTTGATTGGGGTGGGATGAGGAAGGTGGGGTGTAGCCTGATTCGGCCCTGAGCCCCACCCCCTCTACCATAGGACGCAGCTCTCAGCGTCCCCAGAAGATGGATGGGGAACTAAGCCACCACCGATTTCCTCAGTCATTGGGGCTGCTCCAAGCCCCTCAGCTAGCCAGCTCCAGCCTCCCCAGCCCCCTTCAGGTAGGCAAGGGACCAGGTAAGATAGGCCTGGGCAGCTGTGGGGCAGTGGAAGGAAGGTGATAAGCAATAACTGTACCCCCTCTCCAGTCTGGCTGGCCCTGCCCTTCCTGCACCTTCATCAACATCCCAAGCCGGCCTGGCTGTGAGATGTGTAACACTCAGAGACCTTGTGCTTGGGACCCACTTCCTGCAGCCTCCACCCAGCAGTCACTAATGGTACTAGAGGCAGGGGAGGGGAGGGAGTGGGGAGGTGTGGCAGAACAGCAAAATGAACCATCTTCCCCCCTGCTCCAGGTCACAAGGGGAGAGGATGGCCCTTCCCTTCCAGGCCCAAGGTCCCTGGATGCCCTCCTGAACCTCCCAGGGGACCTCCGCTGACAGCTCCTTGGGGATAGAGTCAGAGTCATTAAAGATATTTTGAGCCAACTGAGTGCCCCCACTTTGTGCGGACTGGGCTGCTGGAATGGGGTGCAGGGCATAGTCCCACCCAGAACACTTGGTGGAGTGGGGTAATTCTGGGGCTCTCCAGCAGAGTCCAGGTGGCTACTGAAGAGCTCACTTGGAGCACAACCTCTGGGGGTCCTAGGGCATCGCGCTGATGTATCTTTTCTCATACCTCAAGGGCTTACAGAGCCCCCACCTCAGCTGCTGGCCACTGCCAGGGCCCTCTGTAAGCCCCACCGCCAGCTAGCCAGGCTTCCCCTTATTTGCCCAAAGCCCCTCAGGTGTGTACCCTCTTCCCTTCTCCCACTCAGCTCTCTGGCCACCTCCTCCCTTCCAGGGCTGCTCTAGTCATGATGTCTTAACATTCCCTTCCCAAGAACAAGGAAAGCTCAGGAAGCTAAGAATCTTAAGCTAGGGCCCTGGGCTCCTGCTAAGGCAACATGCCCATGGCCCTCCTACCAAGGACAGGTCCACTGTTGTCCCGTCCTACCCTGTTGCTGCATGCACCCAGCCCCAGCTGCCTGTGGTTGCCTGGAGGCACCATCCTATGACAAACACCCAGATACTCTGCCATATTGCTCCCCTCCATCTGCCTAGCCAAGACTGGAAGCACATTCCAGTGTTGTCTGCTTATCTCTGTTTCTGGGCCTGGTGGGTCTTCCTCTCCCTGCACCAAACAGCTCCGGCAGGTCTTACTTTGGGCCAGGTCCCTCCTGTTGGGAAGCCCCCCAAGGCTCCCTCCCTGCTGCCCTCAGGAGATGAACAAGTGGTTCAAGACACTGACATTTGGCTGTTACTCTGGCAGATCCCTGGGCTGTGTCTAGCCAGGCCCTTTTCACCTGTGATTAAGTACTCTCCAAGTAACCCAACAAGTGTGGCCACCTTATTTAAAAGTCCCCTACTTCCTGTCCCACATCCAGAACTGGGTGGGTTCCCAGCCAGCAGTCAGTGCAGGGCAATGCTGGCCACACCAGACGGGGCACCCCTGGGAGCTCTCGAGCAAAGGTGTTTTGTCTCAGTGTCCCCTGCAAACTGCACTCCCATCACACAATGGTTCAAATGTGTCCACTGAGAAACTTAATTTATTTCCATGATAGGGGCTGGAGAACAAGGAGCTTGAGCTCTGTCTCCTGCCCCATCCCCTCTTGTCCCAGAGGAAGAAGGGCATGGCCAGGAGGGCCAGCTGGGGCCTGAAGAGGCCCCAGGTGGCTCCTTGGCTTGAGGGCCCATTCAAGCAGTACAGCAAGCAGACACTAGTCAGGGTCACTTGGGTGGCCGATACGCCAGCTTCCGGCTCTTCAGGACTGACCACTTATGCCGCTTCATGGCGTAGATCAGGGGTATCAGCAAGCCCATCATCATCAACATCTGGGGATGAGGCAGGCTCAGGAGGGAGGTGCAAAGGAGCCCTGCCCCAGCTCCCAGCCTCTCCGTCTCCCATGCCCACTATGCCCCTCGCCCAACCCTTTCACCTTGAGCCCCATGCGTTTGCGATGGTCGTGCTCTGGCTCAGATGCCCAGCGCAGGAAGGTACACACGTCCTTGGCTACCTGGGACATGGTAGCTGGGGTGCCTAGGCCAAGGACAAGTGATGAGGGCTGCTGTTGGGGTCCCTACCCAACCTGTAGTAACCCTCAGAACATCCCCTTCATGGTAGATGGGTTCCTGCCCAAGGCTTCAGAAGGGATGGGACTGCCTCAGCGCACAGCCCGGAGCTGGACAGGGCTGTGAAGGCTGACCACAAGGCTGCTCAGATGTGCAGACAGTGAACAGTTCCCCAGCCAGGGAGAACCCAGAGAAGCATCCCAGGCAGTGGGAAGAGCAGGGCCCAGCGTGACCACACCCAGGGTGGGGGGCCTCACCATCATCAAACTCCAAGACCTCGTCGTAGATAGGAGGGGCCATGGCAATGGCCTGGCCAGGGAAGTAGGGGTTGAAGTAGAGGCCTTCCCGTAGTGACACTCCGGTGGGCGGATCACAGTAGCCAGTGAGCAGGGAGAAGACGTAGTCCTCACCACCGTGCCTAGGACCAGATCCATGCCTCCTCAGGCCCTGGTATGGGTTGGACCTTCCTCCCCTCCCTCCACCCACTGCAGGAAGCTGGTGTACCTAGCTCGCACGATGTAGCTGAGGTCAGGGGGCAGTGCTCCGTTGTTGGCTGCTCTGGCGGCCTCAGGGTTGGGGTACGGTTTGGGGAAGTAGTCAGACAGCTTCCCTGGTCGCATGAACATCTCCCCATCTTCATTGGGGCCGTCCTGAACTTCCACCTGCCATGGAGAGCAGCATCACAACCCTGGCTTCTGTCCTGAGAGCCCCGACCCCTGGGTCCTTTGCAGCATCTCCAGGTTGCGTACCTCTTCGGCCAGGGCCTTGGCTTCCTCCTCAGTGTAGCACACGCCCACCAGGTGGCGGTAAGCCACATAGTCCATGCTGTGGCAGGAGGAGCACACCTGCTTATATACCTGGAAACCCCTCCGAATGCTAACAAGGAGAGGGAAAGGGTTAGTGGCACCAGGGACCCCATCACACCCAGTCCACCCAGAAACTCCCCCAGCCAACCAGCCGCACACCTGGTGTGGTCCAAGGAAGAGAGGAGGCCGCGGTGGGACCACGGATAGCCGGGGGGGTGAAGCTCGAGGTCGGTGGCACTCACGGCAGAATGCAGAGCCACAGCCAGGCCTGCACCCCCTGCCGCCAGCATGCCCAGCGCTGACAGCATCACTTTCCGGCCCCGGGACAGGCCAGACTTCGACGACAAGGACACTGCCTGCAAGAGCCCCGCTCAGCGCCTGCCAGAACACCACCCTGCCCTACCTGGGAAACTGATTTTCGGGGCCTACCATTCCACGCATCACCCAGCACTGGCCACCTCCCACGGACCGCCAAAAGCACACTCTGCGCCACTGCCCTACCCACTCCTCTGCGCCGCTGACCCCCCGACCGTGAGTCGGCCATGAGGACTGGGTGAGGAGTGTTCTCGGGTCCTGAGCCGGGGATCACGCCGAGGTGAGCAAGGGTGCTGGGGCAGGCCAAGGTCACAACAGCTGGCCGAGGTCAGGCTGAGGTCACTTCAGGACGCGGACCCAGTCGCTAAGGCCAGAGCGGGAGTAGGCCTGGGCGCGCCCCCCCGCCCCGGGAAAGCCCTCAGCCCCGACACCACAGCGAGCCCGCCCCGCCGCCTTCACGCTCCACACGATGCGCCTCTGCTGCTCGCAGGGGTGGGCGCCCGGCCCTGCCCCCGGGAGGCACCAGGTAGGCAGGCAGCAGAGGCCCAGCAGGGGCCTCGGGTGGCCGAGGTCGCTCCCGCGCTGGCTGGCCCGCGCCCGGTGCCTCCCTGCCGTGACCTTCACGGGCTGCGGGGCCGCGCGGCGGCCGGGTACGGGCCAGCGCTCACCTGAGGCGTCCGCAACGGGAGCTGCCCGGGCCGCGCGCCGCACAGCAGACCCCGGGCACGCGCGCCGGGCAGCCCCGCGGCCCGAGGGCCCAGCACCGCCCCGCGAAGCGAAGCCGCCGCAGCCGCCATCTTGGCCCTCTTCAGCGCGGCCGCCGCTCCCGTCGGCCCCTGCGGCGCCACGGGTGCTTAAAGCTCGCGAGAGCCTTGGACGCGGGGCGGGGCGGGGCGGGGCGGGGCGGGGCCCGGCCCGGGCAGGTCCTCGCGGCGCTGCTTCGGTTGTCATGGGGACAAGCGGTTGGGCTGTCCGCGTCGAGTCTCCCTGTTACCGTGACAACGGCCATCTACCCGGGCTTTCTTCTGGCAGAGGAGCTCGCTCCTATGGGTTGAGGGTAGACAGGCCGCCCAGCGGGGTAGGTGGGGCCTCGCGCTGCCCCAGCTTTCCCGCACGCCCCCTCGGCCGGCGGCAGGCCCCTCGCCGCTGCCAGGTCCACGCGAACACTGCTCTCCCGCCACCAGCGACAAGGATTATCAGGCACAGGTTCCCGGAAGCCGTCCGCCACAGCAGCCAGGATCACGGTAGCCAAGATTTCTCAGGAAACCGCGGGCAGTTCGCCGTGAAGGCGGGGAGTCAGGACCTCGGAAAATCTGCTTCCCCCTTCCCCTCGCATTAGGAGCAAGGAAAAAAAACTAGCAGTAATTGTCAGAGTCAACTTTTTCAGAACTGTGGAAATTAACCAAAGGTAAAGTTGACCTTAAAATAAAACATCTGGGTTTTTTTCCAGAAAAAAAAAGGGAGGGGGGAACTTATTCGAGAATAGCAGCGAATTGTAACTCGGGCAAGCATGCGATAACAAGAACTAGAGGCAAGTCCAGGGAACAAAGGGAAGGACCTTCATAGAGAGAAAGAAGAAAGGTGGGAGGGGCAGCTTGCAATGAAAGTCCAATGAAGGCAACGGAGAGTTCAGGGTGAAGGTTTCTCACTGGCTGGGTTCAGGCAAGTTGAAGGCAGCATTATCTATTAACAGACCAAAAAAAAAAAAAAAAAGGAAACAACCCAAATGTCCGTCACTTGATGAACGGGTAAACAAAATGTGTGGCAGGTCCACACCGTGGACCGACTGTTCAGCCGTAGAAAAGAAATCCAGGGTGAACCTGGGGAACGTTGTGCTGCGCGAGAGACGCCAGTTACGACTGACGGCAGGCGGTGTCAGCACGCTGGCCAGGGGCCCCGAGGAGGCGAAGTGATGGAGGCAGACAGGAGATCCCTGGGGCCAGGAGGGGAGGTGCATGGGGGGTAGGAGGTGGTCAGGTTGGGACTTAGAGGTGACGCTGGCACCACCAGGAAGTGGGGGAGAGGTGGACAGGGCTTCAGAAGAAGGGGCTGGGTGGGAGCCAGGACCTGAGTGTGGGCAGCGGGACAGCTGGAGTCCGTTTGTAGCAGGTCATGGGTAACGCCCCCCGGAGCAGCCCCTAAGGTCCTGACACTCCTGAAGCCTCAGGTGGCATGGGTGACTTGGCAAAGGGTCACAGAGATAACCCGGGATGCCCAGGGCAGTTGCTGGAGGCGCCCTAAGCCCAAGGTGGGCATCTGTGTACAGCCTGGTCGTTGAGAGGCGGCTGGGTGTTGAGAAGTGGCTGAAGGGCCCTGCCCAGCCAGTGTCCCCAGGCCTCAGCCCTCAACTCCTGGTGCCCTCACTCCACGTGAGCAGACCTCCAGGCCCCTGTGGAAGGCAGCAGGTCTACCCCTGGAGCTTCCTTCTGGACCTAGTGACTGAGCTCCCCGGGTCTCTCTGGTTCTTTTCTTCCATACTCTGCAGTGTGCCTGGTTCTGTGCCAGGAGAGCAACAGGAAATGAGAAAGTGCTTGTCTCCATCAGGCTTCTCTTCTGGGGCTGGGGAGGCAAGGGAGGACTTCATATTGATTACCGATTATCAACACAAAACTACAAACACGCTTGTAAGTTTGTGCAGCTGGCACAACCTAAGGGTCCCCATGTGAGCTGGTTCAGCAGTACCCACTCTTGTATTGGTTGGAAGTAGACCAGAGTGTCAGAAAACTCCAAATAACAATGGCTTACACAAGGTCAAGTGTTCTTTTTCTTGTCCCTGTTTAAGAAGCCCAGTTTAGCAACCAGGGGCTGCTGTGATGGCTTCTGACCCTCAGTGTGGGCTGTCCCTCGTCCTAAGTGTCACTCCCACATTCCCATGGGCAGGAGAGAGATGGGCTGTGAAGGTTAGGCTGCATGAGGTCTCAGAGTCTGCCCTTGAATCTGCTGCTCATTTCCTATCAGCCACAGCATAGTCACGCAGTGACACCTGTCTGCAGACAGACCGGGAGTGTCCTTATCTGAGGGTGGCCTGTGCTCTGGTCAAAAGTGGGGCTCTTTGACTAAGAACTGATGTTGGGGGAGCAGTTGCTACTGTTCCACACATCTTCAGAGGAAAGTTTGGGGTTTTATATTCCCTTTTACATCTGACCTACATCTTTACCACCTGGTTAAAAAAAAAAAAAAAGCCAGGTGACAGTGAAAATCAGAACAGAAACACTGCCTCCCCAACAAGTCAGCTTTGTCATCCCACGTTCCCCCTTCAGCTCCTGTGTGCAGCCCTGGAGAATTCTGCACAGGTTAGCTCAGACACAATTGAGATGAACTTTTGTTTTTACATTATTTTTAGAAAGGGGAAGGGAGGAGGAAAGAGAGGAGAAACATCGATCAGTTCCCTGTACCTGCCCAACTGGGGGCTGAACCTGGGACACAGGCATGAGTCCTGACTGGGAACCAAACTGGTGACCTTTGTTTTGCAGGATGATGCCCAACCCCTGGCCACACCAGTTAGGGCAAGATGATCTTTTAGCTTTTGTCCCCACTTGTATGTTCCATGACTTAATGTACTGTCATGATTTGTGTTTAAGTGACTGCCTAAGTCCAGTTAAAAGTGGTTGATTGAGGCCAAAGTCTGGCTGGAAGGGGTTTTGTGTTAGATGCCAGCCCACAGGGACGGAGACTACAAGAGGCCATGACAAAGAGTGATGTCCATCTGTCTTGGATGATAGAAGGCCCACAGACACTTGGTGCTGGGCAGACTGGGGAGAGACCTAGAGAGGCCAGCCTGGGAGGTGCTCCTGGGGGGTGGGGTGGAAGCCTGATGACCCTTGTTCCACATAGAAAGTGAATAGATACTCTAGCACCTTGGGGACCAGCAGGCCAAAGACAGATTGCTGGTCACAGTGGGTCTCTGGCACCCTTGCCCCACCCTCATCCCCACAATGCAGGTCAGAGTGCAAATGCCCCCGTAAGAGGGGACCAGCAGGGACCTCTGGAGAGAGGCTCCAGAGAAAACCCCTCTGGGTGCTGGCCCTGTGGCTGTGCCAGCTGATCCCCCACTGTGGACCAGGAGCCGCTAGCAAAAGACAAGCCCCACCACAAGGTGCTGGGGACTGGGGCTTCCTCCTTGGGACTTGTCAGGCCACAAGCAGTACTGAAAGGACACTGGTTGGAGTTGACCCTCCAGGAGGTGCAGCTCTGCAGTGAACACAGGCTGGTGAGGGCTGTACTCACGAACCCGTGGGGTGCTGGCAGGGGCACCTCGGCCCTCCTGAGAGGAGAGCTTCCCCAGCCTGACATGAGGTTGCTTTTCTTCCCTCCACAGAAGACACTGCTGTCCCAGTTCCTTTTGGGGATCTCAGAACAATAAGCACTTCTCTGTGCTGGTCCATCAGTGTCCTCCCTGGGGGCACTGTGTGCGACCCCATGGACTACCTGCTTCAGGGGGGTGCTGTGTGGGCCCCCCCCACCGTGCCCACCTGGCCTGGTTCAGCTCCAAGGAAGCTGGGCTGGGCGCTCTGCTCTGCTCTATCCCAAGTCCACACTGAGGTCCTGGCCTTGGCTGGGCCCCCATCCCTCACCCCAGCCTCCCCTACAGGGCTCCAGCTCAGCCCCACAGCCCCAGCGCCAAGTACAATGGCACCAGGAGGTCTCTGCCTGCTTTAGCTCCTGTCAGACTTCCTAGCCCTGCCCACTGTTTCCTCTTCCCCAGCACTGTGCCCCCCACGGCACTGGACTGGGGCTGGCAGAGGTGCCGTCCAGGAAGGGGCTGTGTGGGAATGCCACACCCTGCAGGCAGAGCCTCTCCCCCTCAGGACCTGGGGCCCACATGGACCAGGGACACTGGGCCAGGAGCCCCAGGGCAGCTGAGACAAAATACTGGTTTATTTGCAGTCTTCATGCCACAGGGCAAGCCGACGTCATTTCCAGAAGAGAACATTCCAGAAGAGCAACCAGCAGGGGTAGAGGCCCAGAGCCAGCAGTGGAAAGAGCAGGGCACCGTAGGTGTGGTGTTCCAGCACGCCCTGTGCCAGTGCCGCCAGGAAGAGCTGCCAGCCCTCCGCCAGCGAGAGCGGCGCCTCCTGTAGCTCCCGCCACAGGAACAGGCTGCCCAGGAGTGTGGCTGCTGGGCTCGTCAGCACCAGCAGAGCAGCATAGAGCAGCCTGGGTGGAGAAGCGGGGTCAGGTGGGCTCTGAGTTGGGGGCGCAGGCAGCAACGGGGGTGGAAGGGCACTATGTGAGAGCGAGTCTGTGGTGAGGGGCATAGGCCCTGTGGGTGGCAAGGAGGTCGACCAGCACATACCGGGGGCCGTGGGGCTTAGTGAGCACGGCAGCAGGCACCATGGTAGTGGCCAGCAGAAAGCCCAGTGAGAAGTTGGTGAGGGTGATGCAGGCCAGCTGTAGTGCCAGGTAGATCAGGGCCACCAGCTTCAGCGCCATCCAACCCCTGTCTGGGGCCTCTGTGCTCACCATACTGCAAGGCAAGGGACTCAAGAGTCAGCTGCCTGTGTGTCCAGGGTCCCCTTGCCGGTACCCACCCAGTCCAGCTCCTCACCGGTGAGTGTTGTGTGGGAGGGCCATGCCAGCTACATAGATGGCCAGCAATGTCAGCACCACAGCCTCAGCCTCGGCCACAGGAAAGTGCTGGGTGGCCACGTGCTGGCCCAGCACAGGTAGGACATAGAGGGCCAGGCCCATGGCCTGTGAGATCAGCAAGGGCGCCACAAGGCAAGTCAGCCCCACACCCTGCGGGGTAAACAGGTGGCTGGAGATGGACCCTGGGGCCAGGCAAGGTCGAGGATCCTCACCACCCCCACCAGTTAAGACTGAGTGGCAACAGTAACTAACTCCTGGGAGTCTAGAAGCCCACCCTAGAGGCAGAGTGGGGGGACCATCACCTGTGCTGGGGGTAGGGGAGGACTGGGTCCAAAGGCTGCCCCAGCATCTTTAGGGCCCACTCCGGCCTCGTGCAGCTGCATCCACAGTTCCAGGGCGTGGCCTAGTCAAGGACCCTGACAAGAGGTGTGATGGGGTCTGCCTGGTGGGGGACCCAGGGCTCACCCCCACTCCCTCACCCCTAGGATGGGGTCTCTCAGCCTAGAGTGGAGGAGACCTGAGGCTAGTCACAGGTGCACAGTGGGGGTGCAGAGGATATCTTGAGACCAAGGACCAGGAGCAAGAAGCCAGCAGCAGGCATGTAGAGGCCGATGGAGACAAAGCGGGAGAGGGCAGGGAGCAGGTAGAAGAAGAAGGACTGGTGCAGACGCTCCAGAAGGTGGTTGAGCTTGCGGAACATGCCCTCCAGAGCCCTGCCGGAGAGGGATAGGGTCAAGGCTGGCTAGGGCCCTAGGCACCCTTATCCTGCCCTGAACAGGGAAAGGGGGGACCAGAGCCACTTACTTGCCCACAGCCACCAGGTCATACTTATATTGGCGGAAGCTGTTGATGCCACGCAGGGTCAGAGCCTCCACGCGGTAGCGCAGGAAGAGGCCGTGGGCACCATGGGGGCGGCCAGAGGCCTGCTGCAGAACCATGAGCAGCAGCGTCTGCAGACCCTGCAGCGGCCCATCTGCTGATGTCCATTCCTGGGGCTGCAACTTTGAGGGTTTGGAGACAGGGTCAGATACCACCCCCGTGGCTCCGCACCCCCCAAGGCAGGCTGCCCTACCTTGCCCTGCAGCGTACACAGCAGTCCTCCTCTCTGGCAGAAGGTCTGGAAGAGGTTGAGCAGGTCAAGGTTGGGCAGCTGCCCATTGAGTCCCTCCACAGCCACATCAAGGCTAGTGACCACATCGCTGCTCAGCTCCAGGGCCACAGCTGCCTGGATGGCTCCAGCCCGGCCCTGCAGAGGGGACAACTGCATGCCTGTAGGAGCAGATGCTTGAGCTGCCAATGGGCACTGGTGAGGACAGTGTCCTGAGAGAGGGGCCAGGGAAGGGCAAGAGCACCCACCAGTGACATTGATGTCGTGGTAAGCTTCGAGCCAAGCCTCCGTGCCCAGAAGGTCGTGTTCTGTCACCAGGAATATGATGTCTTTGGCCCAGTAAATCTGCCCTGGAGGCCAGAAGCAGGATCAGCAGGACCTGAGGCAGTGGCAAAACCCTCCCTTGCTAGGAATAGCCTCTGCAACTCACCCCGAAAGTGGGCAGCCAGTGCCAGCAGCAGCCCCACAGCCTGGCTGTTGGTAGATGCAGGGCCACAGGGTACGGTGAGCACCAGAGACTCGGTGCTGGCAGCGCGTGGGGCCCGCAAGATGCCATATACATTGGTGCCTGAAACCACCTGCGAGCAGCATTGGTGAGGAAGTCTCAGCACAACCCCACCCTTATATGGCTGGAGCCTTTTCCCTTTCCGCCATAGAATGCCCACTAGGATTTTCCCTGGCCCCAAGCCACCCCCTCAAGGTGCTTTTTGGTCCCAGGCACCCCTCGCCCCCACTATACATAGCGCTCGTGGATCTCATCTGGAAAGGGCAGTTTCCGGGAGAAACTCTGTGTGTAGACTTCCAGCCCCACTGACCGCATAGTCCGCTCCAGCCACACCACTGGCAGAGCCCTAGAGACACGAGACAGCCTCTGAGTAGAGCTCCCTGGCCTTGACCACCCGTGTCCCCGATACCCGCGGCTCCACTGCTCACCCCGACTTCCTGCGGTGGGCAGCGAAGTCCCGGGCAAAGCTCTGGGCCCGGTCTCCACCTGCAAACTGCTCCTCCACCATGGTGGAACCCATGGCGTTCTCCGACATGTACGTGCGCTGGGTCAGCGGCGGGAAGGCCAGCGCCAGGAACCAGGCGATGCCTGCCACATAGCTCAGCACGCTGCGGGGAGAGGGGGCGGAGAACGCGGAGCGTCAGCCGGTCCTGGGTCCCCGGCCTGTCCTCCACACCGGGGGTCGAACGGGCGCGTCTGAGGGAACTAGACGCGCAGTCCCGGCACCAGCGACTCCGGACGGGAGAGCAGACCCCGGCCTGATGCTCCTAGTAATGCCCGCGAGCCCCAGACCCTCGGGCCCCGCCCTCACCACAGCGGCGCGTTGAGGCGCAGAATGAGGCGGACGAGTGCGCGCCGGCGCACGGGGTCCGACAAGAGGCCCATGGAGGGACGGGCTCCGGGACCGCGCTCCGGCAGCCAGCTACAGCCGTCCCGGCGCAACCCGCCTCGCAAGCCGGGCTACGCGCCCGCCCGCAGTTCCGGTCCCGGCGGCCCTCGCGCTACCGCGCAAGCGCGGTACCAGCCTGCCCGGCAAGGCCTCTGCGCGAGACGGAGGCGGATGGGTGTGACGCGAACACTAGGGACTGGGTTCTGCGGCCCGCAGTTCGCGGTGCTGAAAAGCAGTGAGGACCACAGCCCGCCGTGGTGGCCAGTCGGCGCCAGGAGAGCTCTGGTTCAAGGCTCTTAGGCGAATCAGAAGAGGGTGAACTGGGCAGGTGGGTGGAAAGCTGGAGGCAGCAACCAGAGCACGGATGCCAGAGGAAGTCCTGAAGGTGCTGCTACTGGAAATGACAGATGAGTGCCCGTGGAGTGGTCAGAAGGGGGCTCCTGCGTACTGAGAGGCCAAGACTCGGGCAGACTCATTTCTATGGATGTCGGTCGCCAAAAATGGTAGTGGGTGCCTCAGTGGAATCACAGCAAGAACCCACCATCTGGGTCAGAGGACCGCAGGGAGGAAGATGTAAATGGTACTACCAGCCAAAACAGGTTTCAGAGAAACCGGGGAGCATTCCTGTCCAGACCAGGCGGTGCCCGGACTGTAGGGGAGAAGCAGATTCTGGATGTAGATTGCAAGGGCTGGTGGTTAGGGCTCAGGCAGGTCTGAGAGCAGGAGATGGAGGGGGTGTCTGTGTCCCACCGAGGGTGGGTGAGGGCTGAGGTGAGAAAACTCCAGGTGTCTGTACTTTTAGGGCCCAAGGTAAGTAGGAAAGACCCAGAGGTTTTAGGGGGAAAAGGGCCATTTAGTCCAAGTCATAGTCCCTAGGATATAGGACATGCCCACTGCCCAATCTCCATGGTGGGTACCCACAGCCAGCGGAGTGCCACCTCAGGCCTTGTGCTCAGGGCCATGCACAGGCTGGGGTGAGGATAACAGACTCCACAATCTGAGGGCCTGGCCCCATCTGCCAGGCCACACCTCACTGCTCTGCTACCTTGAACCTTTCTGGGTCCAAGCTGTTCTCTGCACCCGGGGACAAACTCTCCGCACCTTCTCCTTCAGGATTTGAATCCCGAGGCTGGCAGTTCACGTGTGGTGGAAGGTCCCTAGTCCCCCAAAAGCCAGCACCAGGCCAAGCTCTGAACTACTGTGGGGAGATCAAAGTGCAGTGGGCTGTGTGTGCATTTTATTCTGGGCATGGGTGGCAGGGTGCTCAGTCCCCCAGCAAGATAGAGGCCTCGCGTACATGCTGCCGGACCACACGGTCCAGCAGGGTGTGCACATCTCGGGCAGCCCGGGCAGCGGCCTCCAGCACCTGCTCCAGGTGGTCCTCATGAAGCCTGGCATCCATCTCAAGCAGTGCAATCTGGCCTGAGGCCGGCAGCAGGGCCATGGCCAGCTGGGGGCCACCTGCTGCTTCCTCTACGTGGCTGAGGTCCGCCAGGGCTGTGCCATCCACGAAGCCAGCTGAGCAGGCACACACAAAGTCCCGCATCGGTATCCCAGCATCCAGCACTGCCAGCGTGGCCGCATTCACACAAGCTGCATAGGTCCCACCATCTGCCTGCAGCACCTGCCGGGACCCCGCCCCAATGGCGTCAGTCCATTAGGCTGCCTACCCTCACCCCCCACTCACACCCTCCATCTTCCACCTCTCTCTAGGGTGAGGGCTGCTGCCTGCTCACCTGCACATAGATGTCAATCTGGGAGCGTGGGTGCAGCTGTGTAAGGATGGCTGCCTCAAAGGTCTGACGCAGCTGCAGACCCATCTCGCAGGACTTCCGGTCCCCGTGTGGCCGCCGCTTGCGCTCACCTGTGCTGAAGGTCGCAGAACTGTATTGACAGTTTACCAGGGCCCTGTCTGGTAGGGCTCGTGCTCGGGAGCCCCGGATCTGGGGGAGAAAGGACACGTGAGCCGGCCCACTTCTCCCAGCTCACACTGCCCCTTCCTCTGGCTCCTTCCTCTCCCTCTCTAACATCTCAACAAGTGCAACTACCTCCAAAACAGAGCCTGACACAGGGCCACCTGATCAGTCTGTAAGCCACCATCACCTCTGGGTCTTGGCTCTCTTAATAGGCCTGTTTCCACTCTTGCCTCACCCCCTCCCAATCCGTTTTCCATTTGTAGCCAGAGCCAGTCCGTTTCCTCTACACAGCCACGTACTTCCAAAGGCTTCCCACCAGATAAAATCCTAAAGCTTTCCCCTAGTCCACAAAGCCCCAAGTTTGTGCCTCCCCAGAAACCTCTCAAGCTCATTTAGAATTATTCTCCATCTCCCCCGCCAGTGGCCTTTCTGCTCTGCAGAGGTGCCATGCTTGCTTCCACTCCCTCTGGTCTGTCCTCTCTTAACTCGCTCCCCAAGGAAAGCTGGGCTCCCAGACTCATGCGCAGAGCAAACATTTTTTCAGTGCCTGTGTTGGCAGGCTTTGTTACAGCCCTGGAAGCTGGCAATAAAACTAAGGGATTTTATTTCAAGTCTCTGTGCTTACGGAGCTTATGTTAGTGGACAGACCAAGATGAGAAACGAGAAGTTAAATTGGTGTCTGAGGTGACAGGTGCAGAAAGGCAGGAAAGTGTGTAGTTGCAGGGTACACGACATGCCACGTGGATAATAAGGTGGTTTGGGGAGGTGCCATTCAGACAGTGAAGTCGGGGTAGAGAGGTGAAGAAACGAGGGGGAGCGCGCCTGGGACTTGGAGAAGGAGGAGGGAGGAGTGGAGGGCGCAGGCGTCAGAGGCAGATGAAAAAGGCAGGGACCACCGTGCATCACAGTGCAAGGGTCTGGGCTTGCAATGCGGAGGCGTGCGCGGGCGGCTGCCCCCAGAACTTCTGCTCAGCCTGGCGGCCGCCGCCCACCCCGAAGATCGCCCGGCTGGCGCCAAGTCCACTCGCCTCGTGCGGCCCGTAGACCACGGCTAGCGCCTTGGTGTTGCCCTGCTCGATGTAGGCGGAGCCGTCGGCCTGCGCGAACACGCCCATCCGCGCCTGGATCTTGCGCAGCTCCCCGGCGCGCCGCCCGTCCACTCGGTAGCCCTGATCCGACAGGAGCTCCAACCCCGCCATGCCGTCGGGCAGCCTGAGCAGCTTCCGCCTTCCACACTACCACACTAAACGCCCCACTTCCGACCTATCAGGATCTACCGTTTTTCCGCGGCCCACCTCCCTACTTCCGTCCTCAGAACGACGGTTCTAGGCCGCCCGAATCCCCACCTTCCGGTCTCGAAGAACTACAGTTCCCGGCGGCGCCACTTTCTTCACTTCCGGCTCCGGGGGACTTCGGCGGGTCAGGTCCCGGTGGGCGGTACAGTCCCTGCGGCCGCCGGGATGAAGAGGCGCAGGGGCCAGAATCCTCGGGTCCCACGCTGCCCTGGTCGGGCGCCCCCGGCTCGCCTTTGCTTCTCTGCATTCGGGAGTCCCCTTGGAGGTTCGCGGACGTAAATGCATCCATTCGCCCAAGCTGACATACACTTTCTCTCGTTACTATTTAGTGTTCAGATTTGTTCACTTGAAAATGGACACATGCATTTGTACTATACATACACATGGTCACATTCTTTTTAGAGCAATTTTAATTTTTCACGATGACTTGGTTCTTCTGTCCGCATGCCCCTCCCCCTATTTCACTTATCCTTATAAACGGTGATTTCCATGTGTTTCTCCGTGCTTACATAATTACATACAGATTATCCGCAAATACGTGTACAGACAGTAGCTTTTGGAACTCAGGTTATTTTTTAATGGGATCATTTCATACACTTTTTTTTCCACTAAAAAAAATAACCCTATGAAATCCGTCTAAATAATTCTGTGGAACTCAGTATTTTGTTGGCTGCTTGAAACCCACAGTGTAGGCGTTCCAGGATGTATCCTGCCACTGGGCAGTGAGTTGTGCATGTGCAAATCCGAAAGGTGGGTCCTTTCAAAAGCAGTTACAATTGCTGACATTTCCTGTGCCCGTCACTAACTTGTTCCGTTGCATGTTTTTTAATTTTTTGTTGAAAACTCGACATTTTAGATGATCTGTTACAGGGGCTCTGGTTTATAATTAGCCAGTCTTTCCTTTGCTGTGTTGGTGCTGCTGTTTTGTCAGTTTACCAGCCTACTGTTTTGTCTGGGGCAGTGCTGTGAAGTCAGTTCCTCCACAGTGTGCAACTTCTGATGTCACTGCTCACCCCCAACCCCCAGTTCTTAAGTTTAAGACTGGTGTCCTGGAAGTCATATCTCGGTCAGTGTAGATTACAGTTCAACCCCCTGTTGGGTAAAGATTGTGCTTTAACTCCCTGAGCCAGTGAGGCACTGCTCTCTGCTGATGCACCAGTGTGTGGTTAAGGAAAGATTTCAAGTGTGTCCCATATCCAGCCAGTGTAACAGGCTGCAGAACACCCTCCAAAGATATCCAGGTTCTAATCCCCAAAGGCTGTGAATGTGCCTTATAAGGCAAAGGAATTTTGCAGATGTGATTATGTCGAGGACCTTGAGATGGGTAGACTGTCCAGGATTATCCCAGTGGGCCCCAAGTGTGATCACGAGTATCTTTTAAAGGTAGAAGCAGAGGAATACTTGGTTACAGGACAAGGCAAGGTGACCTTGGAAGCAGAGGTTGGAATGATGTCACCACAAACCAAGGTACACTAGATGATAGACAAGGCAAGGAGTGAATTCTCTGGAACCTCCAGAAGGAGCCATTCCTGCCGACACCTCGATTTTAGCCCATAAGACTCAGCTTGGACGTCTGGCCCCCAGAACCAAAAGAGGATATAAGTCTGTTGTTTTAAGCCTTTGAGTTTGTGGTAATTTGTTAACTGGCAATTTCATAACTTCTCACCACTAAGATGTCCATTGTCTTCTATAATACTACACCCAGCCTCCAAAGAAAGCCAGCCTACTCAGCCTTGCTGGGGCACTGCTAGGTCTTCCATCCTGCCTCCCAACCTGGGCAGGGGCTGGGGGAGCTGGGGGCAGAGTGGAAGCCTGACCTACAGGTGGGTGTTGAGGGGGATGGTAGGCCTTCCTTCCACACTGCAACTGGAAGTCCTGTGATCTCAGCTTAACCCTCTTGGAGTAGAGCTTTCAGGACAGGGATTTGGGATGGGAGGAAGCAGGTTCTGATTCAAATGCCAGATGCCTGTTCTTACCAAGACTTAGTAGACTTCCTTGAATAAATGCTGTATGTCCTTTGGTCAATGTCCAGAGGGAGAGAGGGTCACACAGTCCTCATGGAAGATCTGCTCCTGCCAGGCCTCTCACTGTCAAGGCTTGGCACTGTCACTTTTATCACATTCCTCTGGTCAGAAGTAAGGCCACGGCCAGTTCAGATGGCACGGCATGAGAAACAGACCCCCTCTGAGGGGTGAGCAGCACATTCCTCTTCGGGTGGCCATCTGAGACTCAGGTGAGTGAGGCCTCTGCCACCTCCCCCGGCAACTGGAAGGCACTGCCTCTGTCAGGACGGAGGGCTCGTGGGAGTTTGGGAGGGCAAAGTCACACTACAGTCACTGGAGGCCCTGCCCCAGGTCTCAGAGTGCTGACTGCCCAGGGCGAGTGCGAGTCAGCTCTGCCCCTTTTCGCATCAGGTCCCAAGAGCTTCCTTCACCTGGGAGGCTGTGTTAGTTTCCTGCTGCTGTGGAGCAGCGGCCACAGTAGAAACTACACGTGTTTGCTGCCCTGGCTGGTGTGGCTCAGTGGATTGAGTGCCAGCCTGAGAACTGAGAAGTCACTGGTTCGATTCCTGGTCAGGCATGTGCCTGAGTTGTGTGCCAGGTCCCTAGTTGGGGGCGTGTGAGAGACAACTATCAATGTATCTCTCCCACATCGATGTTTCTCTCCCTTTCTGTCTCCCTTCCTTCCCTTTTCTCTAAAATAAATACAATTTTTTAAAAAAATCGTTGTTCAGCCCTGGCTGGTGTGGCTGAGCAGATTGAGCTCCAGCCTGCAAACCAAAGGGTCTCTGGTTCCATTCCCAGTCAGGGCACATGCCTGGGTTGCGGGGCAGGTTCCCAGGGCAGGGTGTGCAAGAGGCCACCACACATTTAGGTTTCTCTCCCTCACTTTCTCCCTCCCTTCCCCTCTGTCTAAAAATAAATAAATAAAATTTTAAAGAAAAAAAACCTGTTGTTCAAGTACAGTTGTCTCCATTTTTCCACCACCAATTTCCCACCACCATTTTCCCCTCACTCACCCATCCCTACCTCCCACCCTAAATAAATGAAATCTTAAAACAAAAAAAGAAAGACTCTGCCCCACAACCCCTAGAAATAGGATTCTTTCCTAATTATAAGCGCCATTAAAATTGTCATTATTTCCATCGAGATTAAGTGCAGTTGTCTCCTAGCCCCTGGAACACGACTCTCAGAGGCGTCCCCTCCACAGTCAGCACCAGTGAGAAGTCCCCACCGAGGTCACCGTGCCACACCGAAGCACGTGGGGAAGGGACATGCCCGCCCCGGTGGAAGCTGCTTGTTGATGAGTGGACACCGCACCGAGCAGGCTGATGAAGAGGGGCTGCAGGTGTGAAATAAGCAGTAATCACACAGTAAGGGGAGGGCTCTCAGTGGGCAACTGTGCAGAATGGTCCCGTTGCAGGACAGGCTGCATGAAAGAAGATAGTTCTTTTTTTTTTTTTTAGGCATAATTTTAAAAAAGATCTTATCTATTTATTCTTAGAGAGGGGAAAGGAGGGAGAAAGAGAGGGAGAGAAACATCATAGTGTGGTTGCCTCTGGCACGCCCCTCACTGGGGACCCGGCCTGCAACCCAGGCACGTGCCCTGACTGGGAATCAAACTAGTGACCCTTTGGTTCTCAGGCCAGGGCTCAATCCACAGAGCTACATCAGCCGGGCCATTTCTTTTTATTTTGTAAAGTGTAAACCCAATGGTTGGCCTTGGGGGTGGCTCCTCTGCCCCCAGGAATCTGCCATCCTCAGACCCCTCATGGGCCTGCCCGCTGCCTGGCCTGAGGAGGAGGCCCTGAGTATGAGGCCTCATCCAGGGTGCCTGCCCTCCATGTGAAAGTGTCTCTCTGTACCCTGGACACACCCAGCACCACCCGGTCCCTCTCTCTCGGCCTCCTGCTTCAGCCTAACAGGACCAGCAGCCCACCCCTGCCCCTGAGCCCGGCTCCCCAGTTACTGCTGTCTGACTCCTGCTGCTGCTGCTGCGCCAGTGCCCCCTCCCTCACAGCAGCTCAAACGCCCACCGGCTCAGCCAGCAATTTTCACCCAGTGTGCTGCAAGAATTTTTACGACATTTGATATCTGACTATTTAGTCAGGGGCGCCGACCTCTTTCCCTTTAGATTATCAAATAAAATTGACAACAATCAACACAACAATGCCCATTCATTGTGAATGAATAAAAATTATACCTATATTTTGTCAGATAGGCAAAAAATATAGTTTTGGGTGTGCTGCAGAATTTTAGTAATTAATTTATGCTCATGATGAGATGAAAGTGGTTGAAAATTGCTGCTCTAGACCATTCAGATGCTGTGCTGGCATAGCCGCTTGGACACTGTGCCCAATCACCCAGCCCACCACCTGGCATGGGCGGGTGGAACGCTGAGTGCCCAGGTGGGCAGGTGGGGATGCCTGAATCTTGACTGCCCTCCCTGCAACACACCTGTGCTGGGCTGGGATGAAGAAGCTTCTGTCTTCCAGGAGGGGCCTGCTTACAGGGACCCCAAAGCCTGGAGCAGGGCTGGATTCGCTAATCATTTGGCCCTGGGGGGAGGCCAGAGGTCAGAGGTCCTGTACGCTGTGCTCTGAGAGGTTGGAACTGCTGATCCCTGGAATGGAATGCAGCCAAGGAGTGGGGGCAGGGGCAGTGCTGACCTCACAATGGCAGGGTCTGCTGTTCCTGGCTGGCCAGCTGCTGCTGGCACCTGCTGCCCCTGCCAATGCCGGGCATGTCCCTCCTTAGCAGCTACGAGGGTCTGCGGCACGAGATCCAGAGGCTGGCGCAGGAGAACGAGGAGCTGCGGCGCCTCGTGCAGCTGATCCAGGAGAACCAGGAGCTGAAACTGGTGCTCAGGAACCGGGGCAGCACCCTGGGCTTCTGCAGCTCTGGACTCCTGGCCGAGGTGGCCTCCAGCCCCCGACTGCCCCGGCGAAAAACCATCAAGTTCAAGGATGCTGAGAGGGGTGAGCAGCACAGGGCCTGCAGGGGTTCTACTTGGGGGCTTGCTTTGTGCCAAGACAGTGAACAGGAGGGGGGAACCCCTGCCCCAGGGGCTACGCTGTGCTGTGCGCTCAGGAGGAATTTGAACAGAGCAGGGGCTCAGGGAAAGGGGCCGCTCCTCTAGTAGGTGCAGCCTAGAGAAGGTGGCACCACTGAGAAAGTGACACTGGACCAGAGCTGGACGGAAGTGTGGGAGACACAAGGCTGGGGTGGGGTTTTCCAGGTGGACAGTCCATGCAAAGTGTCTGAGGTGGCGGTGAGCTGGATTTGCTGAGGCCAGGGGTGGCAGAGTGGAGGGTAGACCAGGACCAGGAGGGCCTTGCTGGGCAGAGGGAGCCTGAGGGTCAGGCTCTGTGGTCCCCCCACCCCTGGCTCCTTGACTGATGGGGGACGGGCTGGGGTGGACAGTCCTGTTGAGAAGTGACAGCGTGCCTAGGGCAGGGGAGTGAAGAGTGGTGGGCTTTGGACATCCGTGTTGAAGGCTGAAGTAACCACCAGGCTTTTGGCAGGTTGGGGTGGGGCGCAAGAAAGAGGGACTCCATCCAAGGGTAAGGTTTGGCTGGAGCGCTGCAAATGGGCAGCTGCCCTGGAACAGGCAAGTGGCAGGTGATCCCAGGCATCATGGCATTAGCACCACGCCCTGGGGCCTCTGGCCGCACAGAGTGAAGGGGAGACACCGGTGGGTGCGCAGGTGGCGCACAGCCTGACAGCCAAGGTGTCTGGAGGCGGGCAGCGGGGGAGGGGACCCGTGGCACCGTGCCACAGCTCCGCCCCGTCCGGTATCCAGCTGGAAAGGACCCCACCAGTTGTCCTTGGGTGGCTCCTGGCGGAGGGCGGGGGTGGATCCTGGCAGGCCGATCCTGGCAGGCCGAGCCTGGCAGCCCGCGCCTGACGCCACTGGGAGAGCCGGGAGCGCCCGGACTTGTCACGCAGGGGGCGGGCCCGCTTCCGGGCCGGGGCGGGAGCGGGCATACAGTACAGCCCAAACCGACGGCGAGAGACGCGGAGCCACCAGGCCAGGTGGGCCCGGGACCTGGACCTTCGTGACTTCCCTCCAGGGCGCTGCGTCCTCGCTCCGCAGAAATCCGGACCGCGGCCCCGCCCCATCGCCTGCGCAGGCTCCGGCAGGTCCCTTGGCCTACAGGCCTTGGCCCAAAGGTCAAGCCGTTGGGAAGTGGAGCTCCCCTCACCTGCTTCAGCCCCGTGCCTCCTCGTGCTAAAGGATCGCCGACCCCCCAGGTCCAGGGCTCCCCTCAGCGCCCGCCTTCTCGGAAGCCTGCTTCAGGCCCCGGCTTCGGCCCCAACTGGGGCCTTAGGCCTGGTGCCCCAACCTGAGCAGCTCTGGCCTTGCCTCAGGCTGCCCTCTGAGCGCTGCCCTGCAGCTCTGGCTCCTCCAAAAGCCCCTCCTGGGCCTGGAATCCCCCATCCCAGCTCTGCCCCCACCCCACCTGTGGGTGAGACCACCTCCCTGCTGACGCCCCCTGCCTCTGCCCAGTTCTCCCAGGACTACAGCCGGAAGAGTCGCTGCGGGACTCCAGCCCTCTCACCATGGGCAGCCCCGAGGGGTGCTTCCATTTTGCCATCGACAGGGGAGGCACCTTCACAGATGTCTTTGCCCAGTGCCCCAGGGGGCATGTGAGAGTCTTGAAGCTGCTTTCAGAGGACCCTGCCAACTATGCGGACGCCCCCACTGAAGGCATTCGCCGCATCCTGGAGCAGGTGGCCATGCAAGGCTGTGGGGTGGGCAGGGACCCCAGGGCCAGAGGCCTGACACTGACCCTGTGCTTCCCAGGAGGGGGGCATGCTGTTGCCAAGGGACCGGCCCCTGGATACCAGTCGCATCGCCAGCATCCGGATGGGTACCACAGTGGCCACCAATGCACTGCTGGAGCGGCGAGGGGAGCGGGTGGCCCTGCTGGTGACACGTGGCTTCCGAGACCTGCTGCACGTGGGCACCCAGGCCCGAGAGGACCTCTTTGACCTGGTGAGCTCACCTATGCCAGCAGGTGGCTGGGTCCCCTCGAGGTGGGCAATCCTTGGAGGGTCAGAGCCAGCCCAAGGCCACCGGATGGGCAGAGAGGAGGTTCCGGGCACACTGGAGGTTCCAGGACACAGAACCCTGCGTCCTCCCCAGCACTCAGAGTGGTCACATGTGCTGCTCCTGCCTGCCACTGTGCCTTGTCCTGGACCCCAGGTCTGAGGCAGCCCAAGCCAGCCCGTTCAGGGTGAGGGGTGTCGGTCCACCCCACCCCCGACCCTCGCTGCTGGAGGAAGGAGCTGCTCTTGGGCAGGGAAGTAGGTCATATTCAGGTGCCCAGGGGCAGAGAGCTGCCCCTGGGTGGGCTGTGCTGGGGCCACACTTCTGATTGTCTCCTGGGCCTGTCCACTGGCCTGTTGGGACATATTCCCTCGCCTGCACTGCCCACCCACGCAGGACCCCAGCGAGGACCCCCAGGCCTGGGCCTCCTCTGAGCCTCTGCCCGCCCCCAGGCCGTGCCCATGCCTGAGGTGCTGTATGAAGAGGTGCTGGAGGTAGATGAGCGTGTGGTGCTGTATCGTGGGGAGCCAGGCACTGGGGCGCCTGTCAAAGGTGTGTGCCTTGGGTGTTGGGGTCTGGGGGTGGCAGGGTCTCGTGGGCCTTTGACGGGTGGTGATGGGTTCCCCACAGGCCGCACAGGGGACCTGCTGGAGGTACAGCAGCCCGTGGACCTGGGGGGCCTGCGTGGGAAGCTGGAGGGGCTCCTGTCCCGAGGCATCCGCAGCCTGGCCGTGGTGCTCATGCACTCCTACACGTGAGTGTGAGCTGGTGCCGGGGGCAGAGAGCCGCCCGGGCAGGAGGCAAGGGTGAGGGTGGGGACTGGGGCTGAGTGGGGGGCAGCGGTGGGAGGTGCAGCCCTCCGGGTCGTCGTCTCAGGTTGGCCCAACACGAGAAGCAGGTGGGCGCGCTGGCCCGGGAACTGGGCTTCACACACGTGTCGCTGTCCTCGGAGGCCATGCCCATGGTGCGCATCGTGCCTCGGGGGCACACGGCCTGCGCCGATGCCTACCTCACGCCTGCCATCCAGCGCTACGTGCAGGGCTTCCGCCGAGGCTTCCAGGGCCAGCTCAAGGTGAGGTCCCCCCACGCTGCCCTCGGCCTCTGCCCTGTGCACACCCAGCCCCTCACCACTGCCTGCCCACCCGCAGGATGTGCAGGTGCTGTTCATGCGCTCTGACGGTGGCCTGGCGCCCATGGACTCCTTCAGTGGCTCCCGGGCCGTGCTGTCTGGCCCCGCAGGGGGTGTGGTTGGTTATTCTGCTACCACCTACAAGGCAGAGGGCGGCCAGCCTGTCATCGGCTTTGACATGGGAGGTATGAGGACAGAGGGATAGGGTCCGGGGGAGGCTCTACAGCCAGGTTGGGCTATGCCAGGCATCCGGGTCTGTGGGGTGACTCCTCACTACAGACCACCCCCAGGCACGTCCACCGACGTGAGCCGCTACGCTGGGGAGTTCGAGCATGTCTTTGAGGCCAGCACAGCAGGAGTCACCCTCCAGGCCCCTCAGCTGGACATCAACACAGTAGCAGCTGGTGGGGGCTCCCGCCTCTTCTTCAGGTCAGCTCCCCCACCTCGGTTGGGACCCCCTGTCCGCCTCCCAACCTGCCTCCAATTCCAGTCCTCCCTCCCTCCCCCAAGGTCCGGCCTGTTTGTGGTGGGGCCAGAGTCTGCTGGGGCCCACCCAGGCCCTGCCTGCTACCGGAAAGGTAAGATCTGGACTCGCCTGCAGGACCCTTCCATGCTGCTCTGGCCCCTGCCCCAACCTCTTGAGCCTCGCCCCACTGCCTGCTCCTGGTCCCCCGATCCCAGCCCCCAACCCCACACCGTGCACACCTCCCAGGGGGCCCCGTGACAGTGACGGATGCTAATCTGGTGCTGGGTCGCCTGCTGCCGGCC
The DNA here is from genome assembly GCA_004024845.1 of Tonatia bakeri. Lineage (NCBI taxonomy): Eukaryota > Metazoa > Chordata > Mammalia > Chiroptera > Phyllostomidae > Tonatia > Tonatia bakeri. Next base: position 16,802 of record PVIA01001671.1, on the reverse strand, counting down.
TCCTTCCCCTGCATTTTTGGGCCGGGAGAGGACCAGCCACTGTCCCCTGAGGCCTCCCGAAAGGCGCTGGAGGCTGTGGCCACAGACATCAACAGCTTTCTGACCAATGGGCCTTGCCCGGCCTCCCCGCTGAGCCTAGAGGAGGTGGCCATGGGGTTCGTGCGTGTGGCCAACGAGGCCATGTGCCGGCCCATCCGTGCCCTCACGCAGGTATGCCCACCTCCCGGCCCTGCCCCACCCCTCCCACTCAGGCAGCCCCGTGTAGGGGAGGGGTTGGGAGCCTGGCAGGGTAAATTAAGCCCCTGACCCTCTTCTGGCTCCCCAGGCACGAGGTCATGACCCCTCGGCACATGTGCTGGCTTGCTTTGGGGGAGCTGGTGGGCAGCACGCTTGTGCCATCGCTCGGGCCCTGGGCATGGACACTGTGCACATTCACAGGTGTGTCTAGGCCTGGGGCACGTCACCTAGGGTGGAGGACCCCTTTTGGGAGGCCACTCTCATGACCCAGTGGCCCTGTGTCCTCAGGCACAGCGGGCTGCTGTCGGCACTGGGGCTGGCGCTGGCAGACGTGGTGCACGAGGCACAGGAGCCCTGCTCCCTGCCCTACACGCCGGAGACCTTTGTGCAGCTGGACCAGAGGCTGAGCCGGCTGGAGGAGCAGTGTGTGGATGCCCTTCAGGCCCAGGGCTTCCCCAGGTGGGGTTCTGGGGGTGGGCCGAGCTGGATAGAGAGAGCTTGCGGCATCCCAGGTGAGCCGCAGGCTAGTCTGATGCCTGCCTTCCCAGATGGGGCCAGGCGCCTTCGAGTGGTGCTCAGGGAGGATGGACTGTGAGGCTAGAGGAGGCAGGACAGGCGGCCTTGCAGGGTGCCCTGTGTGAAAGGCCTGCCTGGTGACCACGACAGGTCCCAGATCAGCACTGAGAGCTTCCTGCACCTGCGCTACCAGGGCACAGACTGCGCCCTGATGGTGTCTGCCCAGCAGCACCCGGCCACTGCCCGCTCGCCCCGTGCGGGCGACTTTGGGGCAGCGTTCGTGGAGAGGTAGGCAAGCTTGTGTCCTGGGAGCCCCGGGGTGGGGCAGCCTGTGGGCCTGGCCGCCTTGCCCTGATGGCCCCCTCGGGTCGGCGGGCGCAGGTACATGCGGGAGTTCGGCTTCATCATCCCCGACCGGCCAGTGGTGGTGGACGATGTGCGTGTGCGGGGCACTGGCCGCAGTGGCCTTCGCCTTGAGGACGTCCCCAAGGCCCAGACGGGGCCTCCCCGGGTCGACAAGGTGGGTGGCCCTGCCTGTGCACACCTGCCCACACCGCCAGGTGCACAGGCACCTGTTCGATGGGAAGTCCCGGGGTCGGGTACCAGACCTGCAGCCTCGCTCGCCCATCTCAGATGACCCAGTGCTACTTCGAGGGGGGCTACCAGGAGACCCCTGTGTACCTGCTAGGAGAGCTGGCCTATGGACACAAGCTTCAGGGGCCCTGCCTCATCATTGACAGCAACAGGTAGGCTGAGGCCCGGCCACGTGGGGCTGTGGGGGTGTGGGTTGGGCCTGCAGTTGCGAGGGCCCAAGTGAGCTGTGGGACCCTGACAGGGGGTTCTGGCCCGAGGATGCAGGGGTCTGAGGGACTCTGGGGTCCTATCATGGCTGGGGTGGGCCCTGGCCTGGGGCTGTGGGGCCCGGGTCCAGACTGTGGCCTGGCCTTGCCCCCAGCACCATCCTGGTGGAGCCAGGCTGCCAGGCAGAGGTAACAGAGACCGGGGACATCCGTATCTCTGTGGGGGCCGAGGCTCCCAGCACGGTGGGTGCCCAGCTTGACCCCATCCACCTGTCCATCTTCTCGCACCGCTTCATGAGCATTGCTGGTGAGTGACGCCGCCTTCCCCTGGGCCCTGCTCCCTTTTGTGTCTGGTGGAGGCTCTGCCCACTGGGCAGAGGTGGGCGCAGAGAGTGTCACCTAGGGGAAAGGGCAGAAGCAGAACCTTGGCTGGTGACAGGGTGGGCACTGTGGGCCTGGCTCTGGGATGGCACAGGTCCCCTACACTAGCAGACCTTGGGGAGAGTGCGGCCCCCCTCCTCCCAGCAGCCCTGTGATCTGGGGTTGCCTTCTGCCTGCGGACTGGAAGCCGGATCAGCACAGTAGACCGATTGGAGCAGCGTTGGGCTGGGGGCACTGGGCTCTCTCCGCGCTCGGCAGCGCGGACCAACACGGGGTCCAGGGTTCTTGTTGGCCCTGGTGCTCTGTGCCCCGGGCCAGCTGGGGGTGGGGTAGGGCCAGCAGCACCTGGTCACTCTGTGCTTCCAGAGCAGATGGGCCGCATCCTGCAGCGCACAGCCATCTCCACCAACATCAAGGAGCGCCTGGACTTCTCCTGCGCCCTCTTTGGGCCCGACGGGGGGCTGGTCTCCAATGCCCCCCACATCCCCGTGCACCTGGGCGCCATGCAGGAGACCGTGCAGTTCCAGGTCTGGCGGGCCCCTCTTTCCACCCTGCTTGTTTGCCCTGCCTTCGCCCCCATCTCCTGCCCACTCTCAACCTGTGTCCCTGCTTCAGATCCGGCACCTGGGGGCTGACCTCCACCCTGGTGACGTGCTACTGAGCAACCACCCTAGCGCAGGGGGCAGCCATCTGCCAGACCTGACCGTCATCACGCCGGTGAGGGCCACTGCCCAGGAACCTTGGGGGGCAGGGAGGCCATGCAGCTGACCGCGGCCCTCCACTCCTAGGTGTTTTGGCCAGGACAGGCCCGGCCTGTATTCTACGTGGCCAGCCGCGGGCACCACGCAGACATCGGGGGCATCACACCGGGCTCCATGCCCCCGCATTCCACCGCATTGCAGCAGGAGGGTGCTGTCTTTCTGTCCTTCAAGCTCGTCCAGGGAGGAGTTTTCCAGGAAGAGGGTGAGTGGCAGTGGGCCTGGGATGCAGCCTGCCGGCCTAGGCCTGGCTTGAAGCTGGGGGAGCCAGGTGGCAACATCTCTCAGAGATGACCAGAGGAGCTGAGATGAGTTCTGCCTGGGTCCAGGAAGGCCTCAGTGGTTTTGGGGTTGTGGAGGTGGCCAGGACACTGATGGGACTGGGAATAGAATGGCAAGGAGCCTATTTCAAGTTGTTTACAATCTGGACTTGGTCTGCACTGGGTGATGCTGAGCCTTAAGCTGGGCAGCGAGGGTGGGGTGGAGACAGCTGTTTTGGAGGTCAGTATTGGTATTGATGGGGCTTGGGGGTGAGGGGAACAGTTGAGGACCAACAACCAGAAGATGGAGGCTCTGGCTCTGGGTGGGCACAGAGCAGCTGCGGGGAAGGTGGGGCAGAGCGGCAGTGAGGACTGGAAGGAAGGAGCATCGGTACACAGCAGGCTTGACTGTCAGCATCTGAGGGCGCAGGGGGCATCCCAGTCAGAGCAGGTCGTGTGGGCAGGGTGGAGGGTGGTGTAATAGAGCCACAGGCTGCCGCGGACATGAATAGAGTGACCTAGGTCTGGCTGCTCCTTTGGTCAATCTGGGGTGAGGGCAGGGGGCAGGGGTCATGGGAGGGGCATGCACAGGAACCTGGCTGAGGACCCAGTGAACCTAGAGAGGGAGCTTCAGAGAGGACCTTGGCCTAAACCTGAGCAGGTCTTTCCCGAAGTGAGGAATGGCTCCTGGGCTGGGACCTGCTCTGCTGGAGGGGACACTGGAGTCTTCGTCCCAATCTGGGGGGTGGGGTCACTGCACAGAGGGTCACGCCAATGGTTTTTCAAAGCAGTTGGCTTGGGAGCCAGTGGGGCCACAGGGCTGAGGGCAGTGTGAATGGAGGACAGTTAAGGGAAGTGGTTTTTCTCCTGGGGACAAAGAGGGAGGCCCAGAAAAAAGCCTATAAAAAGTGGGTCCAGGAGGTGGGGAGGCAGGACATGAGGAAATGAAGGAGGGAGGAGACTTTGCTGAGGGACAGATGTGCCTGTCATGCACTGCCCTCTCTGGCCCTGCTGCCTGCCCCACCCTAGGGTGTTTGTGGGGGCGGCTGAGGTGTGGGAAGGAGAAGGTTCAGCAGCTGGGAGGAAGCTGTGGGTTTTCAGGGCACTGGAGGGAGTCAGTGGGGCTGTGGGGAGCCAGTGGGGGGCCCACATGGGGGGGCCCACAGTGTGAGCAGAGGCACAGCAGGTGTGGAGCAGGCAGCCCCCAAGCCGAAGAGTGGCTTAGTGGTGACCCTACACATCCAGCGGTCACAGAGGCCCTGCGGGCTCCAGGCAAGATTCCCGGCTGCAGTGGGACCCGGAACCTGCACGACAACCTGTCAGACCTCCGAGCCCAGGTGGCAGCCAACCAGAAGGGCATCCAGCTGGTGGGGGAGCTGATCGGGCAGTACAGTCTGGATGTGGTGCAGGCCTACATGGGCCATATTCAGGTGGGCCTGGGGCAAGAGCGTGGGGGTGACTCTGTGCCAGCTGCCAGGTAGCTGGGCAGGTAGGGGAGAGAGGCTCCTGGCCCACCCAGAAGCGGCATGGCTGACTCTGAACACAATCCCCGCAGGCAAACGCTGAGCTGGCCGTTCGGGACATGCTTCGGGCCTTTGGGACCTCCCGGCAGGCCCGGGGCCTACCTCTGGAGGTCTCTGCAGAGGACCACATGGATGACGGCTCCCCCATCCGACTTCGAGTGCATATAAACCTGAGTCAGGTCTGGCTGCTGGGGACCGGGACGGTGGGAGGGGTGAATGGGATGTCTGGGGTATGGCTGCCTTAGGGCTGATGACCTCCTCTCGGGGTGGGCAGGGCAGTGCGGTGTTTGACTTCAGCGGCACTGGGCCGGAGGTGTTCGGCAACCTCAACGCACCTCGGGCCATCACGCTGTCTTCCCTCATCTACTGCCTGCGCTGTCTGGTGGGCCGAGACATCCCGCTCAACCAGGTACGCAGGCGAGTCCTGCATGTAAGGTCAGCAGGTCGACCCCAAGCCCCAGGTTACTTGGAGTGAGCCTGGGCCGAAGTCAGTCCAGCAGCCCAATAATGGACTGATGGTCCTAGAGGTGCTGGTTGTGGGAGGACGAGTTTCTCCCAACTGCCTCTGAGAGCTGACCCCTGGCTGCACAGGGCTGCCTGACGCCAGTCCAAGTGGTGATTCCTAAAGGCTCCATCCTGGACCCGTCTCCAGAGGCGGCTGTGGTGGGCGGCAACGTGCTCACGTCCCAGCGCGTGGTGGACGTCATCCTGGGCGCCTTCGGAGCCTGTGCTGCCTCCCAGGTGCGGCAGGCGGGTGGGCGCTTCCAGGGTTTGTTGGGGGTGGGGGATGGGGGCATGGGGAGGGCCGCAGGCTGGGGCTCTCAGGGAGTTGATGTTGCCCGGGCTCACAGTGATTGCTTATTTCTGCCAGGGCTGCATGAACAATGTGACCTTGGGCAATGCCCACATGGGCTACTACGAGACGGTGGCAGGCGGTGCAGGCGCGGGCCCCGGCTGGCACGGGCGCAGCGGTGTGCACAGCCACATGACCAACACGCGCATCACGGATCCGGAGATTCTGGAGAGCAGGTGCGAGATGTGGACGGGGCTCGGGAGCGGGGCAGCCAGCCGGGGTCGGAGCCGGGGCGACTGTGCGGAGCCATTGGTCTGCGCAGGTACCCAGTCATCCTGCGCCGATTCGAGCTGAGGCCGGGGTCTGGGGGCCGAGGCCGCTACCGAGGCGGCGATGGTGTCGTCCGTGAGCTGATGTTCCGCGAGGAGGCGCTGCTGTCCGTACTGACCGAACGCCGCGCCTTCCGGCCCTACGGCCTCCACGGTGAGCACCTCCATCGATCCCCTTCCACCAGCCGAGTCTGTCTCCCTCACCCTAACCCAGCGCGTTTCCCCTCCATCTTCTCTCTCCCTCTGGGTTAATCCCCATCTCCTTACCAAGCCCTCTATGCCTCTCTCTTCCTTGCCTCCTGGGCCACCCCGCGCCTTGCCTTTTACTGCAGGGGGTGAGCCTGGTGCCCGTGGTCTAAACCTACTGATCCGGAAGGACGGCCGGATGGTGAATTTGGGCGGGAAGACATCGGTAACCGTGTACCCTGGGGTAAGAACTGTCATCTGTCCCGTCCCATCTCCATCCCTGGGCGGCTCCCATCCAGAAGTGGAACAGAGTTGCAAAATAACCAGAGGCTCCGTTTAATTTGGCTCCTGAAGGAAAGGGGGCAGCAAACCAGGCTCAACGGGTCAGGCCAGCGTTGTGGATGCGCTGCTGTGGGGACGGGACTGCAGCGGGAGGTAGGTGGGGGCCATGCCTATGCTGAACCTGCCCCTCTGCTCCACAGGACGTGTTCTGCCTCCACACACCAGGTGGCGGGGGCTACGGGGACCCCGAGGATCCTGCCTCACCTCCCGTGTTGCCCCCGCAGCCCCCAGCCTTCTCCGAGCGAGGCAGCGTCTACGAGTACCGCAGGGCGCAGGAGGCTGTGTGAGGGCGGGCACACACAATAAAGACCCATTCAGCCGTCCTGCTCCCGCTGCGACCTGCCAGGCTCACACTTTGCTTCCTTGCCCGTCTTTCAACCCAGCCTCGCCGCTGTCGCCTGCGTGCCTGCTTCACGAGGGCATCGAAATTCGGAGCCGAAGTCCTACGGCCAGGTGGTCTGTGAGCCCCGCCAGGGCGGTGCTGAATGTCACCTGTTCTACTTCCTGGGGGGGCAGCAGTCAGGTTAAGGGGGTGGTCCCAGCACCAGCCTGCCCCGGCGCCCTGAGCTTTGGCACTTACTGGACTCAGCAGGTCTCCCAGCACTTCCCGGTAGGTGATGTAATCCAGGCGCTGGCCCCGCCAGGGCTCAGCCCGGGGGCTTCCCTGGCAAGAGCCTGCCAGGAAGTGGTGGCGCCCTTCCTCCTTCTCCAGTGCCCTGGTTGGGGGGGGTGTCATCAAGGCCAGGGCACCCCTCAGTTCTGGGCGGTGCCTGGCCCCCAGGTGGCTGCTCACCTCCTCAGCATCTCCGGGGAGCAGGCCACGGAGTGGTGGAGCCTGGAAGTGTTCAATATCGTTCCTGAGGGAGGGCGGGAATAGACTCTGTTAGCAGAAGCGCCAGCAGTCAAGGCCCTCCCTAGGGCTGCCCCCAGCCTGGACGCCGTACCCAGGGCCCACGGCTGCTCCTGGCGCGTGCCCAGCCGGCAGGGGTCCCGGAAGTAGCTGAAAAGCTGGTGCTCCTGCTCCAGTGCATGGTCTGCAGAGAAGGCCAGCATTAGGTGAGACGGACCAGGCTGCCCGCTGGCCCCAGCCCGCCTCACGGCAGCCTCCCCTCACTTAGCGAGCAGTTGTCAAAATTCAGGTCACCCAGGAGCACGCTAAAGGCCACGACTTCATCAATGTGTCGGCTCTCAGCCTCAAACTGCTCGGCCCAGTCCAGCAGCAGCGTCAGCTGTTTGCAGCGCAGGGCCCCGTCCTCTGAGGGAATGGGGGTGGTGGTGGAAGAAGGCTCAGCCCAGGGTGTCATTTCCAATCCGGAACACAGCAGAACCCGCCCCCCACCCGCCATTCCAGGTTATCTGTCGGCCCACCCAGGCACTCAGGAACTCGCGGTGTCCCGGGCAGTGAAAAAACGGTGGGGGAGGGAGATCCACCCCCAGGCAGAGAAGCGGATCAGTCTGCACACATGCCCACGCCTGTAGGGCTCACCAATTGGCGCATGCAAGTGCGTGCAGTGCAGGAAGCCCACGATGCGGCGCCCGTCCAGAATGCCCACTTGTGCCTGCAACACCACGGACAGCCCCAACAACCCTCGCCCGTTCGACACCACGCCCCACCTCCTCCCCGGCCGGGGAGCGCCGCTGCCTGTGGGCCGTTACCTGTGCAGAAAGAAGTCCCTTAGAGGCCAGCGCGTCCTCGCGACGAGCGTCGGGGAAGGACCGGAAAGCGGCGCGCAGCAGCGGGTAGCGGGATGCGAGTAGCAGCCCGCTGCCCAGCAGCTTGAGGTGCGGCCCGTGCTGCAGGCCCAACGTACCCACATCGTATAACACAGGGCCCAGATTGGGCGCCAGGCGGCTCACCAGGCGGCGCGCCGCGCGCATATCGAACACCTCCTGCAGGCACATGAAGTCCAGACCCGCCGGCACCGTGGCTATCAGCACCCCGCCGGGTGCTCCAGTCCCTGGCGGACTGCAGCCCATAGTCCCATAGCGCAAGGGCCGCAGGCCGGCGAGTAGCACAGTACCCATGGCTTCGGCTCGCCGCTGGGTGTGCGGCAAGTTGCTGAAGCGTGCTAGCCCGTCGGGGAGCAGGCACACGTTGGCGCTGAGAAAGCTGAAGCAGCGCATGGGCTCAGCTGGGGGGCGCCAGGGTGCGGGAGGCGCCCAGCACTGCGGAGGGGGCTGGTAGCAGAAGGGGCGGCGCCAGGCCTGCAGCGGCAGCCAGAGCAGCAGGCCGGGCAGGGCCAAAGGCAGGCCGATGAGCACTAGCAGCAGGAGCGCCGCTCCGGCTCCCGCGGCTGCTCTCAGCCACTTTAGGCAGCTGGGGCGCGCAATCGGCGCCCAGCAGCCCAGCAGCTGGTCCAGGGCCCAGTAAGCCGGGAAAAGCAGCGCGCGGGCCAGACCATGGAGGGCATGCAGCACAGGGTTCGGGAAGGGCGAGGGCCTGAAGGCGCCAGGCACCGGGGGCCAGTCCGGCGGAGACTGCATGGCGCTCAGGGTTCTTCCGCCGCGGGGCACCCCCGTGACTCATTCGCTTCCACCGTGCAAGTTGACTTGTGGGAGCGTCCGCTGGAGCTGGTGGGGAGCGGCAGGCGTCAAGGCCACGTGGATCAATCTGTGCACTAACGCAGGAAGGTACCAGTGAGCCTGGGGGCGTGGGCGCAGGGGGTGATGTGTCCGGGAAACCGCCCCCTCACCCGCGCGAAATCTCGTCGGCGGTAGTAGAGAACAAAAGGGGAAGCGGAAGAGACACGGCCTCGCAGTCCCGCCCCAGATCCTCCTCGCCCCGCCCTCCCTTGATGGCCGCAGGGAGAACCCCTAGACCCTTCTGACTGGAGTGGGGTCTAGGGCGTAGCCGGCACAAAGCGGAGGGCGACCTTTTTTAGTGCGGGCGGGCGCAACACTAGTGAGGTACGTTCAGTGAGTGCTGCGTTCCGCTCCCTCCCGCCTCCTGCACGTCCGCGTGGAATTACCCTGGCGCCCCCCGCGGCCAGAATTTGGGATATACCCCACTCCCACTGTCTCCCCAGAGGCGCGATGTCCAGCCCTTGAGTCAAAAGACATGTCCCCAGATGATGAACGGTCTCCCTACAATAGTGATAAGTCTGTGTCCCTGCCCCAAGGAGCTTCCAATCTGAGGGGAAGGGACCATTGGCTCCACCCTCGCGGCCACTCCCCTCGAGGCTCCGGAGCAAGGTGGAAGCCAGCTCCGTTTCTGCTGAGCCCACTCGCACTCACTGGGGTGGTTGCCAGGACAGCTACCTTCGGTGCCCTCCCGCATTGCCCGCCCCCACCTTTCTAACTCGAGCTTTGAACCAGTCCCTACAGTTCCCACCGCGGGTTCTCATATTGCCTTTCACCGGGACTGGCAGGGAGGTGGTGGGCATAAGCCACCATCCCAAATTTCCAAGGAATCTCGATCGTCTTTAGAAGTTAAGGTCTGGGGCTGGGCGTATTCCTGGCGGCTTGGTTATACCCACACAGGTCTCTAACCCTCTCCCCTTTCCCAGGGGTCTGGCTGAGTCCCCCGAAGTAGCAGGCCTGGGAGTGGGGAGGGCGGAGCGGTAGCCCCCGCCCCCAAACCGTCTTCTTTCGTGTACCCCTCTCTGGTGGCTGACATGATTCCTGTTTAAACCCAGATGCTGGGTCTTCCCTCTCACATCACAGCTACATCCTCCTGCGGGGCCTCAGGCCCCAGAGGGTTTTCCCACCGTCCTCCTGTCCTCATGCACGTCCTCACAGGGAGGAGAGGCCCTGTCCTGAAGGGGCCTGCACCCTCTAGCTCCTGCACCATCTGCAAGCCCTTCCCCCTCAGAATCTACAGGTTACTTCCTGGCGGCTCCTCCTATCCACCCCCCTCCACTTCTTGCCACCTTTGTTCTGTTTTCCCATCCTGCCTGTGCTCCTAGGCTCCACCCCTGCAGCAAGTGGGGTCTGGTCTTTGCACCCTGTGGAGTCACCTCTGCTTCCTGGGCCACTGAATCCTTGTGAAGGGGTCCCATTCCCAGGGCCTCTCCTCGCCCAAGTCTCAGGAAGCTTTCTCTTGGTTGCCCTCTCTCTAAAAGTCCCCCTGCCCCTTCTGAGAGTCTGGGATCCCCCCTTCACCTGTGCCTAGTCCAAAGAAAGGAACTTTCACACACACACCCTTATCTCATGCACCCAATCTACCTTCCACTTTGCTCTGTGCCTGTCACCAGTGTCAAGAGCCCTCCTCTGCAAGCTCAGCTCCGTCCTGCTTCTTGCTCTTTCCCTTTAAGCCTTGAGGGCTCCCATATCTCCCACTGCCAGGCAAAGGGAGTCTTGGGGCCTTTGGAACACCCCCTTGGCCAGACAGCTGCCCCAGGACAGGGCACAGGGGAGAGGGCACTGGGAGCCACCAAGGAAGCAGCACAGCCAGGAGTGCAGGCGGGCCCAGCAGCCAGCATATGTGGGAAGCTTTAATGACCATGCCCTGGGGAGTGGGGCAGAGCAAGGCGAGGCTGGCAGGGCAGGCGTAAGTCACCAGATGAACATGGGCTTGCCATCGTCATGCGCCAACTGGTTGAGGCAGGAAAGCAGCAGCAGCGCATCGCTAAGCATGCTGGGGTGCACAGTCTCCACCAGCACGCGCTGCAGGAAGTCAACGGTGAAGGAGCCGCCCTCAGACACAGCCAGCTCAGGCCGTTCGCGCAGGATGCCGAAGTCATTCACCAGCTGCTCGGTCAGTGCTGGGTGCACCCGCCCATTGTAGCCCAGACTCTGCAGCCGGTTCATGATGCTCACATAGCGCTGTGTGAGGGTCTGGCACAGCTCCTCATCCAGCTTGTGGTTACTGGGGTTCAGAGAGGCCTGGGGGAATAGAGAGGGGAAATGGGTAGGTGACGGACAGAGGAAGCCTCATCACCTGTTCCACAACCACCAGAGATTAGGGACTGAGAGGAGGCCACAAGGAACTGAAGATAAAGAGCAGGGCTGGGAGCCTGAGGGTGCAGGGATAAGGAGGAAGGAGCTGCTAATGCCCCCAGGGTTATCACCTGGGGGCTTTCCCAGGCCTCCTCCTGCCTCCCTGCCAGGCTTCCTCTCAGCCTCCCACTAGACCCCTCTCTCCTCTGTGCTTCAGCCTGCATCCTCTGCACTCTGCACATACCCTGCCAGAGTCCCTTCCCACCCCTCATGCTGGCCTGACTGCCCCAGGCCAGAGCCAGCTGAGCCTTGTCTCTCAGCACTAGGGGGGGTGCTGTTCCTTGGGTGCCTGCTCCCAGTGCCTGGATCTGGGGACTAACAGTGGCTGGGTCATCCCCACCTGCTTCTTCATCACCTGTGCCACTCTAGCCAGGCAGTGACACAACTTCTCACCACGAATTCAGTCCCTCCTCTTCACCCCTCCTGCTGTGGCCTCCTAGACATGTGACCTGGGTGGTCACACAGGGCACCAGGCTCAGAAGGGCCCTGCATTCAGAACTATGGGTCTGAAGCATTAGTTGGTCGGGGTGTCTCTCTGCCCAAGCTCTCCTGTGGTTCCCTCTGCTCTAGCTCTTGGGGCCAGGGCAGACCTGCAAGGTTCTGCTCTGGTCCTGCTTGCTGTCTTCCAGCCACTCACTAGATGCCTGCCAAGCTGGTTCCTAACCTAATGTGAATGCCCAGACAAGCTGCTTAGGCATCACCTCCTCCAGGAAGACCACCCTGTCCTCCCCTCCCCAGAGGGTCATGTGAGCAGAGTGCTGGGCTCATGGCTGGGCGCAGCTGAAGTGAACCCTGTTCTCTAGCAGGTGCATCCGGAGCTCTATGCTCAGTCTGTCACTTCCAGGTCGGTGCCAGGACAGGCCCGTCTCCCTGACTCTGGCCTTCTCTTGGCCTCTGGGTCTTCTCCCCACATTTGCCTGTTCCCAAGCCTCAGTGGGAAGGACTGCAGAAGCTCAGCCAACACTGGAGGGCAAGCAAGGGAATGTCATGCCAGGATGGCACAGAGCTCTGTGGGTGGACAGCTTTAAGCCTTGGCCCATGCAGGGACAAGACCCACGGCATGCTCTGTCCAGGGTTGTGCCAGGCCTGGTGCACAGATCTTGAGATGTGACCAGAAGATCAGCGGGGAGCAGACTGTGCCCACCCTGACAGCGTGCTGTCCCCAGGAGAGCAGTGTGGGCTGAGAGATGAGGCCACGGTTGCCCCAAGGAAGTGATTTCTTGAGAGTGGAGTGGGGAGCTGGTGGGGAAGAGCAGGACAAGCCCTCTGGGTGGGGGCGCATGGGCATGGCCCCCACCCAAGCACTGAGAAACAGGCAGAGCAGAGATCAGGTGAAAGGCCCTGTTCTGAAGGGGTCGAAGCTCACGGCAGGCTTTGTGGTTTTAAGTGACCAAGCTGACCACTGTAGGGGAATGGGCAGAGTCCGGCGATGGTGGGCCAGGGCTGTGCTCATCGCTCCTGCAGAGAGTCTCCAAGGCAGGCGGGACATGCAAAGGACACACGGGGCTGTGCCCCGGGTTCCCTACCAGCCGCGGTGCAACAGAACGTTCTCCCTCTGCCCCAGACCCTGTCTCACCACCCACTCTGGCTGGTGTTCCTGTTGTACCAGTTGTTAAATATTTTGAATATCTCCCTGCCTTAAAAGCATTATTTAAAAACAAAAGCGACATAAAACAAAAGGATTTAAGTGCTCAACCCCAGGAAGAAAAAGCAAATCTGAAGGCAGCAGGAGGGGAAGTAACAGAGCAGAAATGAGGAAACAGAATCCAAAGGACCACTAGAGAGGACCATCCAGACAGCACTGAGCAAAGCGGACACAGCCCACGGAAGACAGGCGTTCCCGCTTTCCCTTAGTAAAGAAACTCCCTGCGGAGACTGAGAGGCCACTGTTCAGCAGCAGGCTGTGACGTCACTAAACTCGAGCCAATGGAACAAGACTAGGGACGTGAGCCCCGCCCCCTCGGTCCAACTCCGCCCCCGAACCAAGTTTCCACACCTCCCATTTCCTGACAGGGGCCAAGGGGTTGGACTCAGGGCCCGGCCCCACTGTGGAGAGATAAACACCCGACTTATTGAATCTCTTATATTTATGCCACCGCAGCTTGGCAGAGGTCTCTAAGAAACAGCGAAGCCAGAAGTCATAAATAACAGCGAACAGAATCCCAGTGCAATAAAACCACCAGGGATGGATGTGGTTTGTGATCAGAGTATCTTCCCTAGCGTCTCCATATGTTATGAGAAACAGGAGAGGGGAGAAGTCATGTGATCATGTCATCAGAGACAGAAAAACATTCTGAAAAATTCAGTATGTGCTCGTGATTAAGAAAAAAAACCCAAAAATTCTCAACAAATCAGAAAGAGGGGACATTTCTTCATCTGGTGTGGCAGATACTGAACCTCGCTCATCCGGCTCCTGTCCTAGTGCCTTCTTGAACTCTGAGAGGCTGGCGACTAAACCCCCCCTTTTTCAGACTCGCCTGTGACCTGGTTTCTGCCATGGCATGTCCACTAGGAAAGTCCCTGGGGTGCTGGCATTTTTACTGGCTGTAAAGCAAAAAAGCCCAATTTTCTATCCTCCCTGAAGCCTCTGGGACCATGCAAACACTTACAATAAAACCCCTTTCTGCTTACATCGGCTAGAGTGGAGTCTGTTTTCTGTGGCTGAGAATGGATTAATCCAGCAAAAAGCCGGGAGCACACACAGTTCTCAACAGGAAGACTAGGAGTGTGTGTCCCTAGTCCAGTCAGAAACAGGATGTGGTGGCCACATCATATGCCTCTCTTAAACACTGCCCGGTGTGATTGTCTGCAGAGAAAAGCCAAGAGGATCGCGTGTGAGCTATGTAGACCAGTAAAAGGGTTTGCCAAGGTAGCCGGAAAACAAATCATTACACAAAAATCAAAAACATTCTCGGCAGGCAGGGGAATGGGACTGGGGAGAACTCCAGGTGACCCTGTGGACCTCGCTGGACAAAGACACAGGTGCAGCCTTCAGTCAGTCTCACTGGCGCAGCTGGACTCGGGGCCTCCGAGGGATCAGGTGTCAAAAGGAAGGCGTTGGAGTGTCCCCGTAGAGCAGATCTCTGCAAGTGGGGAGAAGAGCTGACTGGCATGAGCACTGGGCCAACTCAGTTGGGCTTAAAAGATGGCATAATTGTCTGCAAACTTATACTAAATGATAGCTAGGTTCAGTGGTCCAAGTCAGTGAGTCCTGGGTGGGGGGAGGCAGAAGAGGGTGTGGGGGGATAAGTAGTGATGGAAGGAGACCTGGGGTGCTGAATATACAATATCATATATAGATGATGTATTATAGAATTGTACATCTGAAGCCCACATAACTTTATTAACCAATGTCACCCTAAGAAATTCAATAAAAAAAAAGAAAAACAAGTAAAGTTAAAAAAAAAAAAAAGGCAGGGTGTCCTCACTGAAAATAGGACTCTACTAAAGCTTACATGCTTGTGAAGCCACCAGCCCTGGCCTGGACAGGGCCAGGCTCGACCAGGGTCCACGAGTCTGCATGCGATTTAAGAATCCAGCGATTACAAGCACTGGAGGTCAGCGTGTGGAGAAGCAAACGACATGCTTTGCTGGACGGAAACCAAAGGCTGGGCAGAGTGGAACTGGAGGCAGATAGGAACCAACAAATGGTCCAGCCAAGCAGGCAGGGTGGCCTTGAGACCAGGATGCATGTTTACGATCCTCTGATGTCACCCCACTTCAGGGGTGACCAACTGGGGGGCTGTCCACACGGGTCCCCAAGGCAGCTTCTGTGCACATGGGCTCCAGTGGAGCCGCCTCTTGGGAGTACGGGCACAGCACTTGATCCTAGCAGCGCCTGTCATTGCTGACGGAAGGTGAGCAAGGCCAGAGGCTCTGGGACTGGTGACAGCAGTCGCTGAGTGGATAACCAGATGCGAGTGGTGGCAAATGCCACAGGCTCCCCAGGAGTTGCCAACATGGTGGCGGAGGCACTGGCTTGGAGGCTGCTGAGCTCCTTGACATCTTCAAACTCCAGAAGAGAAAACATTGCCTTACATACACCCTGCTCTCCTCCTCCTGCTCTTGTCTAAAGAGTTGCCACTTTGTGCCATGCCTTACACTCTACAGCACAGGCAATAGCTCACATAGGAGCCCAGGAACTCAGGGTTCCCACAGCCCCATCTCCAGCTGAAGGGCAACGCGCTTTTACTTCTTCCATTTAATCGGACATTTTCAAACGATAGGAAATCTCTTTACACAGAGATGTTAGTGCCTACTATTGGACAACTAGACTGTGCTTATAGACAAATGTGTCTTTGCAACTGGATATCACCTGCAGCATTTTAGAGACATAAATAATGTGTTTCTACCACATTGTAAACAGCCATGGCACTCATGACCCAGCAGTGGCTTCAGGGGTCTTGGACAAGAGTCACGTGTGGTCACACCAAACATGACCAAGGCAGCCCCGTGACCCGAGCAGTAGAAACAACGGGTGTGTAGAAATAACCTTCACGGTAAAGATGTGCAATTTCCCCTTTTTTTGTCCATAAACCAATGTAAAATTAGTTCCTGGAACTTGAAGGACTAACCTTAAATTTCATATTGAATACATGACAGCCAAGAGGAGCTGAGACAATGTGGAAGAAGAGAGACGCCTAGGTCCTGTCACCCGTCTGGGAGGAGGACAGCAGGGGGCCAGGGATGCCCCTAACCTGTGCAGGGGACTGGGAGAAGGGACTGAGAGAAGGGACTGAGAGAAGGGACTGACAGCCCACCGTGGCCCCCATCCTCGAGGCTTAAGCAAGACACAGAAAGTACAAGAAATAAAGGAAGAGGTGGGTAATCCTGACCACATTAAAACCCAAGACCAAAGACACCTTCACAAAAGGCAACTTCACCAGCTGCAGCCTGGGCGTGGACGAACCTGCCATAACCAGCATCATTCCTGCCCAATCACACACCCAGGCCAACCGTGCACAGACAGCCCAGAGGAGGTGACCAGGAGCACAGAGGGCTCTTTCCCAAGGGAAGGACCCCTCCAGTCTGGGGAGGGGCCCTGGAGGCCACTGCAGTGGTGGAGGGGGAGAGTACACACTTGACCATGCCCAGGCCCTCCCCTGCTCTGGCTGGGACCACAGGTTCTTGCAGTTAGGTGACCTGGACACTGCTGGTCACTCGGACTGAGCACAGTGCTTCCTCCATCCCCAGGTGCACCTGGATTCCACCTTGCTCATCTGGCTGGATCGCAGGGACCCCCCAGCAGCCCCCCAAGGGCCAGCATGCCTCCCATTCCTGCCAGATACCCCTGCAGGCTCTCCGGTTGTGAGTGGGAGGCAGACACCACACACCTGGATGATCTTCTCAGGAATGTTTGAGACAGTGAAGCCGTAGAGGCGCACCCGCTCGGGAAAGATGCTGGAGAGGATCCTTCGGTCCAGTTGGAAGGCGATCTCCCCCACCAACCTCTCCCAGGCCAGCTGCTTTGACTCTGGGGACAGCAAGAGGTGGAGGGAGTAGGCAGCAGCTGTGGTCAGCAGCCTAGGCAGGTGCTCTGGGGGTCTCTGAGGGTCCCTGGACCGGAGTGAACCCCATGATAGCACTGACCTCGGGGGCCGTCAGGGTACTTGCTGGTCTTGCGGTGGGCCAGCTTCCGCTCCAAGTCCAGGGCACTTTTCCGAGACGCTTCGGGGACACGTGGGCCCCGGGTGTTGTTGACAGAAGCCGGGGAGGATGAGGTTCGGGGTGGGGAGTGGG